>JAUUDZ010459454.1:0-12272 GCA_032361705.1 Panulirus versicolor | reverse complement strand
CAGTCAGTTGATATACAAGGAAGAGACGTAACTAAGACGCCACTGGTAAACAAGCGTTACCGGATGGTCGTGTTCGGGTTGATGTGTTCGGGTCTGGAATCATGCTTGTCATACAATTCTTATTATGTGGATAAGAAAGGAAACTATTTAAAAATTTTACCTACAACAAAGCTATCCAGTTTGTATAGACCTTCACTAATATCAATGTTAAAATTTTTTGTGTATCAAATATTAGAAGATTTAATCATATTTCTCGTAGTAAAGGAGTTACGGTTAATAACTGAATTAGCTTTAGTCCAATCAATACAATGGTCATAATTTTCAACATGATTACAGAAGGCATTTGATTCTTGTTCTGTTCTCATACTATACTTATGTTCCCAAAGTCTAACAGAAAGATCCTTACCAATCTGCCCAACATAAAATATATCACAATTTTTACATGGTATTCTGTAAATACAGCCCGCAGAAATTTCTAGCGAGTTTTTGATTTAGATGTTCTTTATAGTGTATTGTTATAGCTGAAGGCTACATTTGCGTTAAAGGATTTAAACAACCTGGAAAGTAATGTAAAATTATGACTAAAAGGAAGAACTAAAAGATTCTTGGTATCAAGGGGAGGTTTGGGTTTGATTCTTACAAAACGGTTTCTTTGCTAACTTAAAGGATTTAACAATGAAAGATCTAGGACACTTTAACTTGGATCCAAACAGAATATATCTTCTTAAACTCATCACAGACTGCATATACGTAATGCCCTGAGGAACAACGACTGAGATGATGATAATCTAACTCTGTCATGCTGAGCTAAGTAATAATGAGTATATGAACAAACATGATTTCTTTTTCTTTTTCTGTATATGCCAAACGTAAACAAGATTCTATCCCAGTGGAACATGCAATCTAAAAATGGTAACATACCATCATTTTCCACTTCCACAGCAAAGTTGATATAGGGTAGTAAATTGTTAAGTAAAGGAAGAAATATTTATAAATTCTCGTTTGTTGGCCAAACATAAGGAACATCATTTACGTACCTAAACCAAATTGCCTTAGATGGTAAGATATCCTTCAGTAATTTTGTTCAAAGAATTCCATGTAAAGATTACTTAATACAGGTGAGAGAGGGTTACCCATCGCCATAAATTTTTGAGCATAATATTCTCCACCAATTTTCAATACACAGTCTTTTATACACAATTTTATCGATTCAGTAAAAACAAAATTTGAAACAGGTAAATGAATATCATCCAATACATCAAATCAATATTCTCAGAGGTCATCAACTGGAACTTTTGTGAACAAGTATGAGACATCAAAACTTACCAGTCTGATATCAAAATCAACATGGATATCATTAAGGCTGTTAACTAAATCTATATTGTTCATGATATCAAAATTTGATATCTTACCAACTTGTTGGCTTGATAAAGAAACTAACCATTCTGATAAATCATATGTGATGGAGCCCACTGAACACATTATGGGTCATGCTGGAAAGTTTGGCTTTTGTGTTTTGATAAGTCCACACATATATGGCAATGAAGGGGACAATGAAGAAAATCTTTTGAAAGGAGAATCATTACCTTTCAACAACAACTTCATTTCCTTCTCAAACTCATAATCAACTGCCTCTCACTTTGATAACGAACAAAACTGATTCCATCCCTAAGAAATCTAGCATACGAAGAGAGGCTAAAACGATTGGATTTCTTCTCCCTTAAAAAATGTAGACTTCGCGGTGACTTAATCCAAGTGTTCAAAATTCTGAGCACATTCGATAGAGTAAATCACGAGCATCTTTTCGAAATGCAAAAAAAACTGGTCACGAGGACAAATGGACTCAAAGCTAAACGATGTAATATGGACGAGGGAAAAAGCTTCTTTTCCTATAGGTGTGTTGAGCACTGGAATAAGTTACCGTCAGATGTAGTGAATGCGAAAACTATAAATACATGTACCTTCAAAAGTCGTTTAGATAAATATTTTACAAATTCAGATACACTCTGAGAAAAACGTCAGAAATAAATGGTATAAACGACAGCGGTAACGGGGACACTAGAAGGTTACTGTGCAGCAGCGGGGAGTCGGTGATAGTTTGAAAAATTGTTGAGCGGATATACATTTTCTTGTCAAGTTAAACCTACTTTTTTTCAGACAACATCTTTACTGTTTACATAGTTTTGATTTTATTATACAGCATCTTATGGTCGTCGTCTTTTTGCTTAGGAAGTCTGTAAATAACGCCGAGTCGTAGTGTACTTTTGAACTTGTCGGTAATGTCAATATAGAGTCGTGAGTGTGTGTCTACTTTCCTTAACATTGTTATCAACGTTGATCAAAACTCCACCACCTACCCTGTACAAGCGATCTTTCGTAAATAGTTTGTATCCGAGTATTGTTAACTCGGCGATTAAGTGTTTATTCTGAGTTTACCCACGTTTCTGGTATTGCAATAATGTTCGGTTTTTCAGTAACTGCTGAGGATATAAGTTCATCGCGTTTCGTAATGATGCTCCAGGCTTGGAATTGAATTTGCTTTTTCTTTACTGTCGGTATGATGCGTGTTTGTATTATCACCGTTGATGTCCGCGTGTACATCAGCGGGAGAGAGACTGTTCTCCATCTGTTTTGGGTTCGCCACCTTATTCTGACCTTCCCCGCACCACTGGACCCTGCCACCCTTGGTCCTAAAAGTTGCCCGAGAGTTGACCTGTAGCTGTGCTGACCCGCTGCTTACGCTGCCCGAGTTGTCCCCAACTGACCCTACTTGACCTGAGGATTCCTACCGCCAAAGTCCCCTCCATCCTCGACGGCTACCTTCATAGTGGTCCAACTGGACGCCTGGGTCGTCAGGTTTGTTGTTGACTGTCGTACCGCAGTATGACACGGGCCTTTGCCTGTGGGCGGCGCGTTCCGTGTGTCCAATTCGGGGACGGGACTAGTGTTCCTGTGTGTCTTCGTGTGTGTGCATAGATCCCACACCGCGGCACAACACGGGCTCCCACCCGTGTGACCACAACCTCAGTGTGACACCGGTTGGTGTAGCATCACCAGAACCCCAGGGGAACCGGCCTGGACGATCTAAGCTCTGGTGCCTTTCTTAGCGGCACTTGGGACTTTGAGGTCGGCTGGTTTTCTGTCCAACTCTGCCCGCTGGCAGAGCCTGTCCGCTGACATGGCAAGAGAAAGTCCCTCCGGGTGTGCAGGTTGGTGCCTCAGATAGCCTAAGATCCTGCACTACGATAGACAGAGAGAAAGACACTACCTGCTTCCCGCCACCTCAGTGCTTCGAATGGATGGTGCCTGTCCCTCATCCCCCTCCACCCCCCTGATTCCAGCAAGGGAGGAGTTCCCGTCAATTTAGCAAAAGACATGACGGGGGAATCGGACTGGACGATCCGGCGATCTAGGCGGTGGATATCTTTGGATGTCGTGGAGCCAGTGCTGCAGATGCTTGCTCTGGGCTGTGTGCGTGTGTGTGTGTGTGTGCACCAATGGTATGTGTGTACCAGCTGGTATTTCGTGGTTTTCCTCTTGAGAGTTCAGCATTCTTGTCCGGAGGTTTCGTGTCACCTGGCAGTCCAGTGGGTAATGTTCCAAGGGTTGCGCTGCTGCTTCCTGACAGTAAGGACACTCAACCAGGATTCCATCGATCATGTGCCAGTCGATGAAGACTGACCAGGGTCTGTCGTGAAATAATTTTTGTCAGTGTATGGTGGTTCTCTTCGCGTGGCCATCATCTGGCTGACTGAGACCCGACATGCAAGACTGAGAAAATTCCCTTTTATATGGAGTTTTACCGTCCTCTTGAGGTGCAGCTTGATCTGCCGTATACTTGCTGGAACTTGGACTTGCGCGACGTTGAGCCGTGTAGCGGCAGCCCTGGCTGCCTCATCTGCGACTTGATTCCCTTCATCCCCTACGTGACTGGGGATCCAGTGTGGGATGATCTACCGACCTGGACGCCTTGTTCCTCACATACCTTAGACACTCATATCCCTCCATTCAAACTTACCTCCCAATTGACTTGTCCCTTAACCCTACTCTACCTAACAATAACCTTGCTCTTATTCACATTTACTCTCAGGTTTCATCTTTCACACACTTTACCAAACTCAGTCACCAGCTTCTGCAGTTTCTCACCTGAATCAACCACCAGCGCTGTATCATCAGCGAACAACAAATTACTCACTTCCCAAGCTCTCTCATCCACAACAGATCCATAAACAAATTAAACAACCATGGAGACATCACGTATCCCTGCCGCAAACTGACATTCACTGAGGACCATAAAAAAATAATTACATTCTCAGTCTCTTCTCCCACTTTGCCACACTTTAGCTATTGCAAAGCTTTCAGCATCATCTCTCTTTAGACCACTACATTTGCCAGGGCTTTCCCACACTTCATGCTACATCATCCTGGAGACATCACATCTGCCACCCTGTTATTAAACAACAGTGCTTCTAAATGCTCCATCTGTATCTTATTTTTACTATTTCTTTGCCTGTTACAACTATCCCATCTGTTTCTTTTACAGCTGTTTCCATTTGTTTTCTTGTTCTCTTCATACTGTTCACCTTCTTCCAGAACATGCTTTTATTCTCTGAAGCTCATTGATTCTCTCTTACCATTTTTTTGTTTGCCCTCATTATATATGTATGGTACACTTGTTACTCTTGTCCCAAGATCTCCTTTTATTAGGCTGTTACCACACTAAGTAATGGCCAGGACCTTATATAAGTCCAAGAAAGTTAGTGGTATATGATGTTTGTGTTGATGGGGTCACACGCGAGGCTTTTGTGGAGCCAGTGGCCACTGTCTCTAGTGAGGAAGTTGCACCTGAGGCATGGGGTGTCCTGTGATATGTTGAATCAGTGTTTATAACGCTGAAGAGATGAATGTTGTCCAGATTGTAGAGAAGAAAGTGTTACTGAATTGTCTGGTGCCATGGGGCTTGTTTGTTGAGTGGTTATCTGTTGAAATGGAGTTCAAGATGAGGTTTAGGGGTTGTTTTTATTGTTTGTTAAGTCTTTGTGGTGCATGTTATTTCTTTTACAGGAGTGGGGGATCTTTGATTATAAGTTTCTGAAGCATGAGGCATGGATAAGCTTTTATCTCAGGTTGAAGGTAGATGGATAGTTATGAAGTGGTTTGATGGGAGAGGATTGGTATATTGTTGCATATAATTGGGTGTTTGGCATGTTGAGGTGGGATTGTATTGAAAGTATTTTTGTCTCATGGTTCAAATGTTGAACATTTCTGGTTACCATGCAAATGATGATTGTTTCAGGGGCCCTTTGGTTTGTGTTTTTCAAATGTTTGATTTTGAAAGGGTAGAATACCAGGCAGAAGAGGCATGGTGTAAGTTATAGTGGATGAATTTTTGAAGAGGATACCGAGAGAATGTTGCATGTTTGAAATTGGTGCCAATAACTCTTCTGAGAGTTTTTAGCTTGTTTAAAGCCTTATTGTTGATGTTAGTGTGAATATTGTGCATCACCTATATTTTTATTTTTTCCTGCTTGATTGCCATTTCCCATGTTAGCGAATTAGTGCCAGGAACAGACAAAGAAAGGCTGCATCCACTCACATTTGTTCTTTGGCTTTCATCTTTTAATGCACCAAAACCTGTCCACTACCAGGCCTCACATATCTTTCCATAGTTTCTTCTAGTGGCTTCACATGCACTGGTTCAGTCCATTGACAGCATGTCGACCCTAGAATTCCAATTCAGTATGTGCTGTGCACACCTTTCTCCCTCCTGCATTCAAAATCTTTCTCACTTCATCCTTCCATCTCTATTTTGGTCTCCCCCTTCTCCTTATTCCCTTCACTTCTGACACATACATATATCCTCTTTGCCAACCTCTCCTCACTCATTCTCTCCATATGTTCAAACCAGTTAGAAGACTGTCCTCATTTCTCTCAACCACTTTCTGTTCCCAAACCTCTCTCATATCCTTTTGTTACTTAATCTAACTACCTCACATCACATATTGTCCTAAAACTTTTGATTTCCAACACATTTACCCTTTGCACATCCTCATATATAGCCCATGTGCCTCATATCCATGTTAATTGTTGGGACTGCTATACCTTCAGTTTTACCCATTTTTGCTCTCCCAGATAACGACCTCTCTCTCCATACATTCTTCAATGCTCCTAGAACTGTCACCTCCTCATCCACTGTATGACTCACTTCTGCTTCCATGGTTCCATGTGCCATCATTTCCACTCCCAGATATCTAGAATGCACCAGATTAAGAGGATGAGGACAGATTTTGTGGAGATGTTAACATTTTGCTTTGAATAAGTCATTGTTCTAACTGCATGATGTAGTGCAACATGTTTACTGTTGCTTGTTTAGTGTTAGGGTGCTCTATTATAATTGTAAGAACATATGCATAAGTGAAGGCTCTCACACTTTGATATTTTGGGGTTTGGAGGGTGGTCATGTAGAAAGAAATGCTGCCTGGGGCTCCATTGTAGAGCTTAAAATTTATGGAGATGAAACTTTTGTGAATGATTCTGACATAGCTGTCAGATGTGAAGTTAGCCATTATTTTTTTTCATTTTGATGGAGGATATTGTCAAATATCTTTTGAGTTTGGAAATGTTAGGGAACATTTTCAAATTCTTTGATGATTGTCAACTTCTTTGATGATGTCTGTTCATCTTTACATTTAGTACTTTGTGGGGAAAAAAGTTTTTGTTTTTACATTACTTGAGCAATATTTCATCTCCGATTTAAATGGTTGAATATAAAATTATGACCAGGATTATTGATATTTTTCTCATTTTAGTGAGAAGGCATTCCTTCAGGCAAGTGAGGTTAACTTTTTTACTATCAGCTTATCTTAAAAAGACACCGTGGCTGTCTTGCCTGGATTTTCTTTGAAAGGGGCAAAGGAGGAAGTAATAACAAGTAGTGATGAAGTGAGAAGGAGATAGAGTGAGTATTTTGAAGATTTGTTGAATGTGTTTGATGATAGAGTGGCGTGTGAAGTGAGAGGGTCGGGGAGAATAGTTTGGTTAAGAGAGAAGAGGTAGTGAAAGCTTTGTGGAAGATGAAGTCAAGCATGGTGGTGGGTTTGGATGGTGTTGCAGTAGAATTATTAAGAAAGAAGGTGACTATGTTGTTGATTGGTTGGTAAGGATATTCACAGGTTGAAGTGCCTGAGGATTGGTGGAATGCATGCATACTGCCATTGTACAAAGGCAAAGGGGATAAAGGTGAGTGTTCAAACTACAGAGGCATAAGTTTGTTGAGTATACCTGGGAAATTGCATGGAAGTGTATTACTGATTGAGAGGGTGAAGGCATGTACAGAGCATCAGATTGGGGAAGAGCAATATGGTTTCAGAAGTGATAAAGGATATGTGGATCAGGTGTTTGAAGAATGTGTGTGAGAAATACTTAGAATAACAGACAGAACTATATGTAGCATTTATGGATTTGGAGAAGGTATAAGATAGGGTTCACAGAGATGCTTTATGGAAGGTCTTAAGAGTATATGGTATGGGAGGTAAGGTGTTAGAAGCAGTGAAAAGTTTTTACCAAGGATGTAAGGCGTTTGTAAGATGATGAAGAGTGGTTGTGGATTGGTTCCCCTTTGAAAGTCGGTCTGCAGCAGGGATGAGATGTTTTGGAAAGATGGTCGAGTATGCAGTCTATTGGGGATCAGGCAGTGATGTAAGATGGTGGTGGCAGCCCAAGGGTTAAGGCTGCGGATGTTATTGAATTTTGTTGTTGAGTGGAGGGAAAGTGTTGTTATGAGGGTCTTGTGAGTAGAGTGAGAAAGAGAAAGCTAAGAGAAGTGAAGACAAGGAGAAGGGCAACGGGTCTTGAACCTCAGCCCTGATGTTCCATAGTTAGTGCACCTAACCCATACAGACAAAGCATTATTTGTTTGTGGCAAAGATGGCGTTTGTAGCGAACTTTGTCATATAATGAAGAATGTCAAGTTTGTAGTGAGAGTGTCATTTAGTCAATATTTCCTACATTCATCCCAACCTTAATTTATGTGCGTTTTATATTATACAATGAATAAAGTCTGTACAAGAAACAATGATATATAAGAAGAGCCAAGGTTTCAGTGTGCTCCAAATTGTCAGTACATATATACCGCGTCTTTACCGTGTGTGTAAACATACAAACACACAAAGACGCACATCATGCCTAAGCCAGGGAACTCATAACGACCGTGTCTGATGGGAGGATGAACACATGGGTTGGGTGTGGGCAGGATACCAGGCACAAGGATCAACCTTTCATTTCTACATGCCTAAAGTTCAATTTTCCTGTCGTCTCTGTCTTGTATTTCTACATTCGTGGTAGTCATCCCTCGCTTCGGTCTCACCTCTTTTTCTTTTATGTCCATGACGTTGCTGTTCAGTCATTTCCTTCTCATTTCTCATTATTTTCCTTCTTCCAAGCTGTTCATCATTCACTTCTGTTTCATCTCTTTTTCTTTTATTACTATTACCTCGTTTTCCATTCATTCCCCTCTCAATTCTCTTTCTTTTGCATGACTGTTGTTGTTCTTCGTCCACTTCCGTCTCATCTATTTTCCTTTTAGTCCTCTTTTCTGTGGCTTCAGTTTTCCTATGAGTCCAGCAAACATCACAAACATCCTCTTGTGTCTTCATTTCAATCCTATACCTCTTGCCCTTCACCTTCATATAAAGTTTGGCGTCTGCGTAATCCAACACAGCATAAGTGGAGCTGAGAATGTCTAAGCCCAAGGTAAAATGGACGTCCGAAACTCCAGGATCATAGTCCATAGAGGCAGGTAGTCTAACCTCACAGTCCATCGGCAGAATGATCCTCCTCAGGTCCAAACAACATGCTCGAGTTGGAAAAGACTCGAGGGCTTTGTTACAGATGTAATTCTTCTGCTTGCCACTGTTGATCAGGATACTTATTGGAGGATCTGCCAGCATTGGCTCCAGATGTCCAGACAGATAACAACCCTTCCCTCCTTTCTTTCCCCGACTTCTGGAACCTCTGACATATAACACGGAGCGCTCTTCGAAAAATTTCTGAATGATGTTGTTATCAGCCAGAGTCTGTGAGCCCACGTAACAATCTCTTTCCAGAAGTTCTTCCTCGGGCAAAATCCAGACGTTTGTTCTCAGCTTAACACTGTGAGATAGTACTAGTGTTACCTCCTTGGTGTAGGCCAGAAGCATGAGCCTATTCTCGTCGGAAATGTTTACAGTCTGGTTCTCATAGCGCACAATTTTGCAGATGAGACCTATTTTCTCCGCCAATCTATAGGACATGTAGGTGAATGGCACACCTGACGTAATGAAGACAGAGAAGACATGTCCATGCAACTGTCCAAGGACCGTGTTACGGTCCTGTGTATAAACAAAGGGGAGGCGGTGTAGTGAAGGCAGCCTTCTCCATACAGGCTCAGGCCTCAAGTACACCATTAAATCACCGAACCAGTCAAACGTTGGACGTGTAGGATCCAATGACATCACACGATCGACAGTCGGGCTCATATTGCCCTCCAGTCCGATACGTTTTCCAGAACGAAGTTTCATTTGTCGTAAATATGTATCACACTCCACCTTAAGTATCCGTACCTCAGATCGACGACTATGACTTTCATATACGAGATGAGAAATATAGTGACCTTAGTATTGTAAACAAACCCATATAAGTCTGAGTAACCTTGTAATGGTTATGTATGGTATTGTAAGACTATTTTCTTTTCTCAACCACACTCTTTTCATTCCAACATTTTCCATCTACTTTCAGTTTTAGAAACATCAATCTAGAATGTACTTACTTCCACTCTATCACACATTCCTACAACCCTTTCTTCAGGAGCAGTGTTGCTCCTTCCTTAGCTCGTATCCTATCACCGACCACGACTTTACTCCCAAGAAGTTTAAAAACCAATTTTCCCCTTTACCCTTAATCTTTGTTTAACTCAAAACCATTTGAACAATTCCTATATTCATCCCAGCCTTAATGAACACTTTGTATTATTATGGAATGAAGAAATCCAAGAAAAAGAAAATAAAAACGATGATCTACACAATCTTTAACGTAGTTTGGGTTATCATTAAGGTCTTCTGAAAAGCTATCTTCACTACCCCATCAAAGGATATTTTCACTACACCCTCGTCTCATCTTCGCTGTACCCTTATCTTCACCACACCCATATGGGTCAAGCAGTTCAAGACCACTCTCACCACACCCTTGTCTTCTTCTCCACTCCCCATTATTACACCCTCGTTACCACTGACCTTTGATTTAACCATTACAGGTAAGGTCGAAGGTTACCCACTTCTACACACACACACACACACACACACACACACACACATCACTCAAAGATTAATCTGTAAATGAGTAAAAAAGATGGACAATGGCCTGATTCACATGAGTGTGTCCTTAAAAGATATAATAAAGAAATACATAGTGATCATTTAGCCAGGCTCAGGCCAGCAATGTGGACAATAACACCTAAAGAATCCTATACTGCTAAGGTACGATGACCTGCCTCAGGGATTCTTGATACCAAGCACAAACGTTTTGTGTTCAATCACTTGGCTGTTTTTCTACTGTTGTCTGTCCTCCAGCCATCTCGTTCTGACTGACTGCTCGTTGTCTTCCCTGAAGTTCACTGTGTCTTCCGTCTCAGTAGTTGCCTCTCCTGTTCCTCAGCGTCCTTCTTTCCCGCTTCCGTCTACATCCTCTATGTACATCGCTCGCCTCAATTTTCAACTACCTCGTTTCTTTTTGCGTTTTTGTGCACTGTCCACCTCCGCCTCGTCCCCTTTTCGCTTATGTCTGCGTCCTTGTTCGTCGCTCACATGACTTACAACTCTGACTCGTCTCTTCTTTCGCTCTTGTACGCTGCTCACTTCCGACTCGTCTCTCTTTCGTTTATGTCTACTGCATCTACTGTGTCCCTCCTTCACTTCGCCCTCACCTCTAAGTCTTTTCCCGCTACGCTGTTCCTCACTGTCCACTTCCCTCTCGTCCCTTTTCCGTTTATGTCTGCACTCTGGTTGTTCTCTGCTCGTCATGGACTTTGGTTCTGGGGGAAGATTCAGTGTCCCTGAAGTTTCGAGGACGGTTTTATCCAGAACTGGTGACCAGGACTTGTAGCCAACTTCATCAAATGACTTCATCGTCAGCCTGTATCTCTTGTCGTTAACCTTCATGTAGATGTAGCCCGATCCGTAATCCACCACGGCGTTAGTGGCGTTTAGTATCTTCTGCCCGAGTGTATAATGGCAGACTTGAATCTCAGGTGCGTAGGTGACATTCGTAGAGACCCTGTTATCATCGTCCATAGCAATCTTGAGGCTCCGTACACCGCAGAAACACGTGCATGTGGGCACAGCGTCAATACCCTTCCTACAGAGGAAGGAGTCATATCTGCCAGTGGTGAGGAAGATGACCTTAGGAGAATCCTCCAGGGATGGATGGAAGTGAGCGGACAGGAAACAATCCTTTGATTGTTTTGAGCTCCTCGTCCTGACTCTGGGTTGTTGATACAACACAGTGTACGCCCCCTTGAAACTCTTGAATGATGTTTCTGACACTTTGCCGCCTTTGGATACATCTTTAGGACACATTGTACCAGCGTACTTAAACCAGAGTTCTACATCCATATTGGCCATGGTGAAGGTCAATTCTCCTTTAGAACTGGAGCTGTAATCCTACTTGGAATAAAATTCTTCATCCTCTTTTTCCTTGTGATAAATCGCAGCTAAGTGACCATGGTCGAAATTCAGTTCCAGGGGGTTGTACCTCTTCCGCTCCGTGGATGGATAGTTGTAAAATGAGATGGAGAACATCAGCTCTCGTGAGTTCTCGGTGTACTTCCTGTACAAAATACGGTACAGCTTGTTTAGTTCTATGCGACGGAAGTGGCCATTTCCTCTCTTCTAAACCATTATTCGTGGGCACGCTCCCTCCATGTCCACCTTCCAGCGTCCACGCTGGTGGCTTGTGAACTAAGCAGCTCTACCCTATAAAATCTTTTCCGGGTATTCCAATTTGTCTCCAGTCGTGACTGATACGATGCAAGAGTGTAACCAATTTCGCCGTTCGGTGGTCCTTCAGGTTCAAGGTGTACCCATCTGCAGACAAGTCGATTTCGCACTCAATGTAATAACTCTCAGACACAAAATCCACGTTCTCGAACTTCATAACTGTGAGGATGACGTGTTGTTCATCTCTCGACACGAGGACGTACCTGTTGTAAACACCTATGAAAATCTCCATCCGCTACTTGT
>JAUUDZ010459443.1:0-12273 GCA_032361705.1 Panulirus versicolor | reverse complement strand
AAAAAAAAAAGAAAATCTGTCTCCCTTGTATCTTGACCCAGATATTGACCTCGTGGTAAATATTCTCAGTCATATCGGAAAAATACGAAATATGATTAAACGTATAATGTGCCAGCCAGCATGATCCTGGTGTGTGTGTGTCGCGCTATCCTATCATTGTGTGTGTGTGTTACCTGAGACGGCATATGTATATATATATATATATATATATATATATATATACATATATCCTAGCCTGGGTCAAGTACCCAGTGTATCGACTCAGGAGTTGATGAACAGATGGGTTGACTGTGAACAAAGTGTCGGAACCAGGATTCGAACCTATGCGCTCACCTGTAGGTGGCCATTGCAGGAACACTGTATGCACAGCTGGCTCCGAGGTATATATAGGTCTCATAATCTGAACTAAGTTATCTACACAACAACTTTACAACACCTTAAAAAGAAATCTTCGAGCAAAAAAAATTAATTCGTAAAAGATACAGATAGATGTAAGGATGAAAGCATACAGTCATCTTTTCTCCAGTCCTTGGTCTATGATGTTAGGTAGGGTGGCCATGAACAGCTGCCTGCATGAAACTGACATAGAACAACTGAACGATGGATAATAGCCTATTCATCTCTGATCAGTCTAAGCACCTGCTTGATAATCGCATACAAATGTTCACATATCATCGGATGTGTAACGCACATTGTATCGTTAGCTGTACTCATGTTCATCGTATTGTTAACTGTGTAGATATACATTGCATCGTGTGTTGTTAACACGTGTCGTTAACTGTGTACTTTATCATCATCTCGCTGGATGCCAAATTTACATTTGGAAACGATTATTTCATACAGTATTGATAGACCATTATAGCCTTAGTCTGATTTAGATATAGTGGTATCATGATCAAGTAGGTGAAAGATAAAAGCTATAGGGATGCACCTTGAATGCAAGTTCTACATTCACGGCAACGGCAGGCCTGCCATAATTGTTATTTGGTTACTCGTCTACACATCTACCTGCAGTTTTATGCCATTATTTCTTGTTTACACTACGACGTAACAAATTTATCTATACGAGTGGTTGTAGACATCATTTATTAAAGATCTCTCGCCTCCTCACCAACCATCTAATTTATGAAATTTGCTGTTCTAATATATGGAGAAATCATTCGCCTGAAATATGATCGTGATGCACAGTATCATCCATAATGTTACAAGCTGGAATATTTCTTTTTCACGATCACCCTCCCAGGTCACTTGCTGATTATGATTAATTCTCTCTCTCTCTCTCTCTCTCTCTCTCTCTCTCTCTCTCTCTCTCTCTCTCTCTGTAATCTCGAAAAATTCAGCAAATGGTTTGGGTGTCGTATTTGGAGGGTGAATTAGGCTTGTGTCAGCGGCCCAAATGAGCCTGGATCCAGGCGAGGTCTGCCTGTCACAGGTTGCCTCAGATATCTAAATCATACTCTTGCCTCACTGGCAGTGTAATTTTTGAGATTATTAACCCTTGCATCTGACTGGATATTATGTTATATTCTGGAGTTACGATATACATAATCATTAACGCATTCACTATTGCTTACCGATACATCGATGATAAATAATTCTAAATATAACAAGTTTCTTCTATTGTGTTCGTTATGGTCTCTGGTTGTACTTAGTCTGCATCTTTTGAAGGACTGTACATCATCTACATAATCATGTTGATTCAATGATTGTTTGTGATCAGGTCACCGTTCAGTTTTCTCTTCCATGGTAGGCAAATTCAAGACTCTTGCCATCTCGTGAAGTCTGCTCTGTTAATTCTGGTACCATCATTATGGCCCTCCTCTGATCATCTCTACTTGATCTTTGTGCTTCTGTAAGTGACGTGACCAGACTTGAGACATATTCCGGTTTTGAACCAGTTTAGGACATAAACAGTTTTACATATTTCGTTATCCATATACTTGAAAAATATTCTAATGGATAAATCGTCCCAGTGTGTTGGCTCCGGTGAAAGGTTAGGGATGGTCTCGACTCGCGACTCCCTCTCACGTCCGGATTCCTGCAGCATACTTCCTCCAACATGATTTTAAACACTACTACTTTCTACACCTGTGTCCCATCCTCATTACTCTACACTTACTCGGGTTGAATTTCATCACCAGTGTGTCAGGCTCACGACGAGGCTTCTGTAGGTCGTCTTGTACTTCGGTGCGCTCCTCCCCAGTTTTCTTGTTTTCCTCGTAACTTTGGCATCATCCGCAAATTATTCAGGTACGTGTCTAATGTTTGGCCAAATCATTCGCATAGATCGAGAAGACATGGGCCACATGCATGGTGAAAGTGTGTGTGGTCTTACAATTATCCTCAACACCTGAAGAAGGTGTTAAAGATGTTTCGGTTGGTGGATGTAACTTACGTTGACGGCCTTAATGACCCTGGCAGTTGATAGGCCCAAACAATCCACCATAGAGAGAAGCAATTGGTCCAGAACAGAACCCTAAGGCGCGCCACGCCAGTAGAGTGCAGAAATTTTGTTTAAACATGCGTAATTGCCTATTTGTACAGTAAGTGTTTTACACTATTGGGGCCACAACTCTTAAAACATTCTCCATCATACAACTTCTTTTATTTGCATGCTGTCGGCATGAATCATGTCCTTCGCAATCTATTCCATTAATTCATCACTCTTATATCATAAAAGTACTTTTTTTCCATCTTTTAACGAGTTTCTTGATAAAATTATATGTCCTATGGTTCCTCAATCCCTATATGCTTCGATGAATATGTGTGTGTGTGTGTGTGTGTGTGTGTGTGTGTACGAACATGTATGTAAGTGCATTTGGTGTGTTTGAGAGCATGAATGTAGATGCATATATGTACATGTGTGTTTGTGTAAATGTTTTTATGCTCTCTTTCTGTGCTTGATCCTTTGTCTCGGAGTATTTTTTTTTGTTTGTGCGTATCAATGTCCAGTGTTTGTTAGTATACTTTTGTATGTGTTTGTCTTTTCTGGATATGCGCACGCGTGTGTGCATTCATGAATGAGCCTGTATGGATACATGTCTATATTCGATTTAGTTTTTTGTTAGCATGTTTATCTGATTTACGTCTGTGAATATGTCGGTACATAGACGTTTTTTCTTATATACCTTCCTTTGCCGAGTATAACATGTTAAACCTGGAAACAAACCTAGCTGGGTAACTATGTCATCTCTTATCGATACTTTAGGACTCTGTACCAATTTTAGTCGCATGTTAGAACGTGAGTTGCGTTTAGAAGCACTTCACTGTTAATTTGCGGGTGACACGCGAGCGCTCACTGAACCTGATCGTGTCACGCCGGGGGAGGAAGGTGAAGTTCACCAGGTACTTCAGTCCATACCTGGAGCTGTCTGGTTCAGCTGTGTTAGGGAAGAGAGACAGACAGACACTCATTAATTCGCTGATTCATAAGTTCTGTGTTTCCTAAACTTTCGACGCTATCAACATTGTAACCTTTTCTGTTATTTTTAGCAAGTGAGAAAGTTGCCTTATCTTGTCCTTATATACTTTATATATATATATATATATATATATATATATATATATATAAAGTTGGTCTTGCAGTAACAAATTCACTAGCAACGTGTGCCTGTTCTTCCTACCAGCTGAGTCTCCAAGCCTCCTTCACCAGAATAGCCTGGCAATCAGGCGATACTTTGCCAGACTCCTTTTCTCCACTTAGCGAGGCCGGCGGGGCGGCCTCCCTGTCACCAAGTAGAAAAATACTAAAAGAATAAAGTCGAGGATGAAACAAACCCACTCCCAGTTCCAAACTTTGACTAATAAAGGTCACATAATTCACGCGGCTCTTTATCATCCTGACGGTGGTGGGGAGGGAGGGAGGGGCTGGTGGGGGGATGGCCAGGAGTTAGAGAGAGCCGCCGGTGGTGGGAGAGAGGCAGGAATTTCCATGGTGGGAGAGAGGCAAGGACGTCTTTGGTGGGAAAGAGGAAGGGTCGTCCATAACTATGGAGAGGAACGTCGGAGGTGAGTAAAGATGATGGTTGTGTGAGACGGGGACAACATTGCTGATGAGAGAGAGAGAAAGAGAGAGAGAGAGAGAGAGAGAGAGAGAGAGAAATCAATGGTGGAAGGGATGTGCATCGGTGGTGGAAGAGGAGTGTGTTAGTGGTCAAAAGTGGAAGAGAAGGACGTCCGCGCATGAGAGAAGGTCACTGGCTGTTGGAGAGAGAGAGAGAGAGAGAGAGAGAGAGAGAGAGAGAGAGAGAGAATGTCAGTAATGGGAGAGAGGGATATGTCGATGGGAGGGAGTTCAACCTTGTCAGTAGGACGAAGGGAGGAAAGGGACATGTTTGGTGAGGAGTTAACCAGAGTCCAGGACGAAGACCACGATGTAGGGAGCGGCTCCCCACCAGTATATACACACGCATACGCGCACACACACTCGCACACACTCACCTGTTATTCTATCTTCTGTTCCATTAATCCGGCTGCCGTTGTATCGTGAACGTGTATGATACTGTGCTTAAGCAGATTAACACACGAAAAATATATGAAATTTTACACATTTCCTGAAATTGTAAATAGTGGATCCCCTGTGAGGGTTGCTAATAAATTCATGCCATTATGAAATCCCTGTGACGTTTAATGTAACAATCAATATCTCTGGTCAGGCGACACATAAAGGTAATGATTTCATATTCGTTATATGGAAGCAGACACATACGTGGTGTTTACTGTTATAAATGATAATTCACACAAATTCAGTCCATAATTTCCAGCCACCGAGAGTTCTGCTTCCACTGAAAATACATTCAAATCGGGAAATGCTGTTTTCCAATGCGAGACATGAGCTTTCACACAGTAAAAATCCGATTACACTGCTGCATTTTCAAAGTCAATGACCTTCCCCTCGGGGTAGGCAGTGGGCGTAGATTGTATGCACCATAACAACAAACAAGTTCCACCAAACAAATTCCAGCAAACAGTGTTTGGCATGTTGTGGTGCGGACCACTGTCGCTCCCTGCTCACCGGTGCTGCTGCTGCTGCTCCCACGGAACATCCACGCTGGGAAATTTTCTGTCGACGCAAAATCATTTTGTTAAAGTGGAAGATAAGAAAATCAGATGAACGAGGAATGATGATGGTTTATATCATCCCAGGCTTGTTCGAGTGCATAGGAGGATCTAACGTGCGTGCATATCCCTGAGGTAATGCCCTGATATCCCAGGGATGATGTTTCAAAGTCCCAGGAGCAGTATTCTTACGTTTCAGGGACGGGGCTATAATACCAGGCGTCCTAACGATCCAGCGACTGTATCGCAATTTCAGTGAAAAGGTGTTTGGAGGCAGCGGAAAGATGGTCTGACGTCAATGACAAGATGACGTGCACCAGGATGACCAGGGAGCAGCCACAGGCACACTGATCACCAACTTCAACGTCGATCAGTTGTCCTCGCGTCACTGACCATTGCTGGAGAGAACGACTGTTGCGGAACAGTTTACCTTTGAACCTCGATTATGACACAGCTCGCGCAGCTGTCTGCTTGTTGCTGTAGGCTGCTGTGTAACACGGTCCATGTAGGAACCCTTATTGTTGTGGATTAAACGGCTGAAAAAAAAGAACAAAAAGCAATGGCTAAAGACAGGAAAAATAAAACGATACTTTCCCCCTCTGTGTTACTCTCCACTTTTACGGTAAATTTGGTGTCTGCCATAAAGTAGCGGCGTTTACGTTACGTAAAGATCGTCTGCCAGATACCGATGGAAAAACTGTTGTCTCGGCAACCAGCCAGATATACGCCAGCCCCAGCAGGCTGGGTGGAACCCTGGCTTCATTCCCGTTCTCG
Source organism: Panulirus versicolor (assembly GCA_032361705.1). Lineage (NCBI taxonomy): Eukaryota > Metazoa > Arthropoda > Malacostraca > Decapoda > Palinuridae > Panulirus > Panulirus versicolor. The sequence continues at coordinate 6,441 of JAUUDZ010459443.1, read as the reverse complement.
TTACTTCTTTTCCCTTTAATTCCTTTCTTCCGTCGAGTCCCTTTAAAAAGCACCTTCCCAGCATAAACAACGTTGCAAATGACTCTGTTGGACGGAAGTTAGAAACAGAACAACCTATGGCGTCAGGTGAGGTAACGAAGACGAGTCATCACATAAGCTTGCCAGACCTTGACACTCCTGCCTGCCTGCTGAAGACATCTCTCTGCTCGTTCTGTTTACGCTCAAACTTTTCCTTCAACTCTCTGACATTTATGTATCGTAAAGACTTGTTAACACATTATAACGAAGAACTTCACGGAAATTAAGAGCCTGATGTTTTGATAGTTAAGTTCAGTGAGTTTGAAGGCTTTCTTGTCTATTGTGTTGCGCTATTGTTAGAGACAGGATCGCATATTTATTACCATCAGTCACTTGCCGGAAATTAGGTCAGGGATTTTCCAGTCTTGCTCTCTCTATCTGATGGCTGTCTCTCTATTCTTTGGCGTGGTAATCACGTATTCAACTTTGGAGAGTGATGTGATTTTATCTGCATTTGGAAAATGTGATTCCTAGGGCATGGGTGGTGATGGTGTGTGTGTGGAGCCAAGACACCTCTCACAGTGAGTGTCGTGCCTCTCCCCCCACCGTTTCATTTTCTGCCATTCTCGCTGTCCCTTCCACGCACTACTATCACTCCCTCTCTCATACACTACTATCAATGTCTCGCCAACACACCACAATCACCACTCCTCCCACATACCACGCTCACTGCTCCTCCCACACACCCACGCTCACTGCTCCTCTCGCGCCACTCTCGCTGTTCATCTGACGCACCACTCTACCTCTCCCACACATCACTCACCGCCTCTTCTATACACCACTCCCACACTCTCTCCCACACTAGTCTCGTGACCTCCCCCACATACTGCCTCTTCTAAACACCCTTCTCACTGCCTCTCCTTCACTTCTGGGAACGTCTTAGAATTGATATGTAATTCGATGTATCATAACTACTACACGTCAAGATCATTGTACACCTGGGTGAAATTACGTCTCTGGTTTCTTAATAGCTTAATAGGTTTCCTTTCACCTGGTGAGGTAGAGTGCAGTACGTTAGCTTACTCTATCGCCAGAGACTGGAGGACGTGGCAACGCTGGATGGATCATTCACGTCGTGTTTACATGATAGCTATGTGGACGGCACCTGTTTTATTTCAGGAATGTAATTGCCGTCTGGAAACCCTAATTGAAAGAAATACTTTCACTATCGTTAGAATGCAGTACTCGCCTATGAAGGAAAATTCTACGTATTGCAGTTTGGAAGCGGAACTTGCAGAGGAAAGCATTGTTAGAATATAATAGTGTTATTAAATCTTTTGGTGTTCGTATCCCGTCTATGCTACAGACAGCGACGGTGCAAAAGCCTCGAAACACAGATAACATGTTGGAGAGAGAGAGAGAGAGAGAGAGAGAGAGAGAGAGAGAGGATAAGGAAGGCAAGAATTATCAGGAAAATCTCTTATCAGAATCCTCTCTTTCCTTGTCCCCTCCCTTCTACATCCTCATCTACCATCAGCCAAGAATATCTTGAAGCAGACGAGTCGAAAAGGATTTCTCCTTGAGAGTTGAAATTACTTCAGGAGAAGACGGTACGAACGTAGATCCTGTAATACCTTCCTCATCCATTAGAACGTAACTCGTAAAACCTACGTCAACAGACCTAACCAAAGTATTTCCATATTTAGTTTCAAGGAAGTACACTTCTGTATGGTAATGGCTTGTATCCTGTCGGTAAATCGGACGTAAACTATAAAAGACACTTGCCATTCTTCGCCTTTGAAGATGTGTGGTACATAATTGAGTTATGTGTAGCTCTTGAAACGTCTGACTCTCGTCGTTAGCACACCTGTCGGCCAACATGATGGTGGATCATCATTCGTTTCACATAGGACGTCTCTCGCATGGGTCCCTATTATACTTTCCAGGTGGTCTTTGATATTTTACAGGTGGTCTTTCATACTTTCCTTGTGGTCTCTTTGCTGCATTTTAAGATAACCTGAAACAACTGTCATAACATGATATTGTACTAAGGATATCCCAGCTGGTGTCTAAAGCTACACTCCAACCATCACTACACGAGGAACCAGCCATGATGTATATTACAGACGACCGGAATTATTTCCTCTCCGTGTTCGTATATGTGTTTTCATATTCAGATATCTGTGAGTGCTCATGTATGCACATGTCTGAGTATGTGCGTATATGTTGTGTATATGTGTACGTGTGTGTGTGTGTGTGCGTCAGTATTCTGGCGGCCAGGGTCACAGCTGGTATACACAGACTGACAACATAAACACTCACCACTCACCTATCATGGCCACCCAGCACCTGTGATACAGTTTTAATTTCCCGTATCTCTTTGATAGTTGGCCGTGTTGAGCTGGAAGGCCACGATTATCCCGGCAGATAACAGCACTCTCCTGAAGTGAGAGGTGAGGAGTGGGAGAGGAGGGATAGGCTGCTGCTGCTGCTGCAGGCAGGGCTTATCCTGATGACAGGGACCTGCACTACATCATCACACACCCCTGGAAATTATTCCTGGATTTGAAAAAAAAAGACACTTTGTTCTTGCATGACGGAATTGGAAGGGATGCGGTGTGTGTGTGTGTGTGTGTGTGTGTGTGTGTGTGTGTGTGTGTGTTTTCATTTTTCTCCTCCACCTAAGATAGTCATGACTGAAAACATTTTCTTGTTCTCGTCATATCAACTACTTTAATAAAGGAAAACAAATTTATTTTTTGCTTCTGCTCCACGACCCATATTGCTGTATCCTGTGTACCACATAAATAGATAGGCTGGCACAGAAATAGGTGATTATAGATAAGGATAATAAATGGATAGATAGACAATAAGATAAAGGAGGTAAACAGACGTGTATACATACATGACACGTTTACAAGGTTAAAAAATGGATATATATATATATATATATATATATATATATATATATATATATATGATATACCCATGTCAATGTATTAAGCATTGATTTTATAAAGAACATTTCTCTCCCTTTTAATTTCCAATTATCTTTTAGATTAATAACAATAGATAGAACACTCCTACATGTACATTCAACCAATCATTCAGGTCTGCCAACAGCAAAGGATGGGGCAGTTAACCATTCCACGCCTACCTCCCGTTCCATCCTTCTCATATCTGCCACCCTACCCTTCCCTCGAGGATAGAAAAGTCTACTTATCCCTTCCCAACTACCATCCCAGCCATTCCGCCGTTGCTCGCCGGAACAGCATCAGACACCAGTAACTGACTCCCTGAAAAACTATGATAATGCCATTTACAAAATTAGAATATAAGCTGTGTATAAAATGTCCAACATGGAAGACTGACTGTATGTCTGTTGTTGTGGTGTTACTGATGTCTGTTATTTGTGGTGAAGTTACTCTTATGGAGTCTGTTATCTGCGGTGCTGTTGTGGTGACATTATTTTCTGTAACTCCTGTGCAGTTACACACACACACACAGGTCCCAGGAAAGTCCTACTGACCATATTTGTGTTGACGTAAATATTCCTGTCCAGCCAAGCAAGAGGCGTTCCTCTTTGCCGAGCCTACCGGTAGAACCACGTCCACCCTCAGCCCTTCCTGAACCCACCCACTTATGTGTCTGCCTGAGTAGCCTTTACATGTCTGATCCTTTTCTGTATTGCCGTTCGCATATCCTTCCTGTACCTGCCACGCCTTCCTTCGTTGCTGGTCAGGACCATATCCTTCTGTCTTCCCATCTCCATCTATATCCACGTCATCACCACATCTTTTCTGCCATCACGTCATCGCTATTCACCTAAGCAGCACTACTGTTTATGACACCTTCCACCAGCATTCTGAAGCTTGCTCACACTTGCCTCTCCACCTACTACATCCTCAGCCCCCTCCCCATCCTCAGCCCCCTCGAGTCTTTCCTAGCTCAGCTTCCCAGTAACAACCCCTCCACTTCCGAACCTTCCCCAGGTGGTCCCCTCGCGTCCAGCCAGAGAGAAATGTCAGTCTCTGTTGACTGGGTCTCGCCAGTGCGTTGGGTACCCCTCCCCCCCACAAGCTCTCCTTGAATCCCATCCTCCGTTCCCCCCCCCCCACCCCTCCCCTGTCTCCCTCTCTCCATCCCATACCAATTTTTTCCCTTCACCCTCACTCAGTCCTCCAATCCCCTCTCCCCCATCAAATGACTCCCATCGTCACCCTCCCCATCGCCGTTCATTGCTTTGCATTTCCTTCCATATCTTTCACCCTTTCCCTAAGCCCAGCTCTCCTGGAGCACCGTTCTCCCCCCAGCTACACTCTCACTGCTGTCATCATCCACCTTACCTCTCCCCCACGGTTCTCTCTGCTCTCCCTCCCCCACGGTTCTCTCTGCTCTCCCTCTTCCTCTTCCTCTTTTTTCATAGGTGGTTAGAGAGGAAAGAAGAGTCAGACAGGGAAGGTGAAGTTTTGAAATGGAGGAAAGTCAAAAAGTATATGTAGGTGTACGGTGTAAGTATATGTAGGTGTACGGTGTAAGTATATGTAGGTGTACGGTGTAAGTATATGTAAGTGTACGGTGTAAGTTTGATGATGCGTGAGGAAAATACCCTAGAAACGTGTTTCTGGTACCTTATCTATATCCACTCCGGCAGACTAGGGTTGTACATGTAATTATGTTGTTAACTGGTAGTTACGGAAAGGAAGGAAAAGCAACTCTACTATGCTGAGCATTGTTTGTTTACATCGACGGACGGCTGGGGTTGGTTACCTTAGTAGAGCTCTAACCCTCCATGTGAAGCAAGGATGTTCCTACATGTGTGTACCGTCAAGACTTTAATGTATCATTAGTTTGTGTCATTATCTTCGAGCCTCTGTCACACTTCTGCTTCTCATAAATATGTGACAATTGGTATAATTTTTCTTCGTCCATGTTGATCTCTGGTGTTAAGATATACGTCGTGGTATGTTTTGTTAGGTTAATCTTGCTGGAGAGTAAAGTTTGTGTTGTGCTATTCTCTCAGCTACTGACTGTATATCCTTGAGGTGTTCAGCATCAGGACGGAGGAAACCACTGCAGGATGCCATGTGACCTCACGATGCCGCCAACATCAACAGAAATTGGTCGGCACATTTTCTAATACACGAGGGATTACCATATACCTGGTGTCTCTCTCCCAGCGTCGCTTTGTACACGAACTTGTGACCGGAGCCATATATATATATATATATATATATATATAAAATGTTCTCTTTATTTGTCGTTTTTATTTTCTTTGTATGTATTTACTTTAGCATCGCGTCCTGTCCTGTTCTTTACAGTTTCGATCATGAGGTATCTTCCTCCCTATCTTCTATACTGTAGCTACAATATATTGAATATAAGAGAATTTATTCATTTATGTAATAAATAATACGATCTTTTTTATTGTGCTCAAATTTGCTACTTTTTTATTGTATGACACACCGGTATTACATATTTCTTTTCTATCGAGATATGTTTTTCAATTTATTTGTAAAATATCTAATTCAAAATTTCCATCATAATACTTTTATTCCCTTTGTCTCGAGATTAGGGCCTATGTGTGTGTATTCATATATATATATATATATATATATATATATACTATAGGTGTCTTGCACCAATTTTGTGTACACGTGAAAATGTACCGTACATTCAAGACAGACATCAAGAACAGTATTTGTGTGTGTGTTCAGGAACTAAAACTTTCCGTTTGTTGCTCCAGTTTCTTTTTCTTCATGAGACTGCTCAACTTCAATTTCTCTCTCTCTCTCTCTCTCTCCTGGGATAGGCTCACCACCCAGCAAGCCTCCTGGGAACACAGCCTGTGTGTACTGCAGGAACACTATGGTGTAATTTACGAAATCCTCGACTGTTTATCTCTGCCTCCGTCGGCTTATGGTATATAGGGAGGCCTCAACACTCCACCCGCAACACATCCAGCCAGCAACACGCCCCACCCGAAAGACACTCAACCTGAAACACATCCTTCACGCTAAGAAGTGTGTTAATCTATCCTGCGCAACATGGAAGGGAGGGTGACTGGTAGTTAAGGAGTAGCTGTTCTGTGCTTTCAGTGTGTCAGTTGCGCACGAGGAGTGTTGTGGTGCGCAGTACTAGAAAAAACGTCAGAGTACAGAACCCAGGCGAGAAAGCCACTCCCTCGTGGCGGGGAAGTGTGGCTCCAGTTGGGTCCATGTCTGGCGGGATGATGTTGAAGACTGAGTTAGGAAAGCTGTTGCTTAGTGCACGTCGGGTCATTGCTGTGTGTATTGCTGTTGTATTGACGAAGATCTGCGAGCATAGCACGGCTGGAGTAAGCTTAATACTGTTACCTGGTCAGGAAGTGGTTAGCTTCTGGGGGATATACGCGCTGCTGGGCAGTACAGAGTATAAATATAT
>JAUUDZ010459432.1:0-12273 GCA_032361705.1 Panulirus versicolor | reverse complement strand
GTCTCCCGCGTTAGCGAGGTAGCGCAAGGAAACAGACGAAAGGAAGGCCCAACCCACCCACATACACATGTATATACATACACGTCCACACACAGCACATACACATACCTATACATCTCAATGTATACATATATATACACACACAGATATATACATATATACACATGTGCTTAATTCATACTGTCTGCCTTTATTCATTTCCATCGCCACCCCGCCACACATGGAATAACAACACCCTCCCCTCTCATGTGTGCGAGGTAGCGCTAGGAAAAGACAAGAAAGGCCACACTCATTCACATTTGGTCTCTAGCTGTCATGTAATAATGCACCGAAACCACATCTAGGCCCTACAAACTTTTCCATGGTTTACCCCAGATGTTTTACATACCCTGGTTCAGTCCATTGATGACCTAAGATTGGTTGTGTTAGTGAATTATCAGAGATTTTTAATTTACTGATATAGAATATACTGAACTTTTATGTACTTTTATGTACAGTGAACATAAATTGTTAAATGAAATTATAAGATTTTGTTATCCACACATTGGTTATTTACCACTGTCTAGTATTGACGTGAATTTGAAATTGCTATTATCTACAAAATTCCCTGTTGAAAAAGTTTGGTTAAAGAATTTTAAAAGAACATGACTGACAGGAAGGGATGGATTGTGCCTATGAATTTGCCCATATTGGAAAAGAGGGTAAAGTGAGGAGACAATACAAATTTCAGGTTTTCAGAGCATCTTTACAATACTGACTGTATGCAGTTCTTTGAAATAAAATGGGTATTTGTCAAGTAAAGGGGAAATTTTTTTTTGTTATGAAGGGCCAATTAAGAATAAAAAGACAACAAGGAAACAAGTGATATAGGCCTCAATTTACTTGTGAGGAATAGCAAACTATTGGTAGGAGCATATTTGATGACAACACTGACTGCAGTAGTTTTGATGCACATCTCTTTTTGTAAAGAAATCCTATATGCAGGCTTTGTTCAATGAATACTTGTTATTTGATAGTTTTAACATTTTCAGTTGTTTTGCATTACTGTATTTATGAATCTTTCGGGTTGAGAATTGTTGCAGTTACTCGTAGATTTTCCCATTTTCCAGTTTTTTAAAGGTATATGTAATATCATTTTATTCCATAGAGAACACGTTCAAGTATGTAAGATCACTGTGGCTTTAGAATATGCATGCTTGTCAGGTCTGTGACCCCACATCCCATTAGCCCCCTTCACAAGAATTTTACTGCAGTCAAAGCAAGTTATATATCATAAGTTCTAACTCTTAGATCAAGTGAAGATGCTATTGCTGCACGCATTTGTTCTGTAGTGTAAATGTTTTTGTCATTTTCATATATGTTATCATCAAATACATTATCTTCTGGATCTTCATTGACATGAAGCAAATTCTGCTTTATTTTGCCATCAGTTTGTGTTTACTCTGATATCCTTCTGATGCCTCATTGGGAGGGTAATTGAGGAATTCATGTGTAATTCTAATGTAAAAAAGACCTTAGGCACAGTATGTCACCACCACAAACCAGCTGAAATTCAGTTTTTAGTGCAAAATTACCAACCATTTATCTCTGGAAGGTCCCTTTTTTTAGGCACTGTAGATTTACAAGAGGTTTGGTTAAAAGGTTAATGAGGTTAAGATATATTTTCATTTTTCACATTGATTATTTCATTCAGCATTGTTGACATGAGTGGATATTCTCATTAATGGTGATTATTTTTCAGGTACTGAATATGGAAGATGACATGAACTGGTACAGGGCAGAATTAGATGGCAGAGAAGGACTCATCCCCAGCAATTATATTGAAATGAAGAGTCATGAGTAAGTTTTTTTTGTATGATTTTTAACAATGTTTGTTAAAAGTTTACTGAACCCACTGCATATACCACCCTGCTGGATAGTGTAAGACTATATTGGATATGAGTATAGATATTTTGTTATGTCAATTTAGATTGTATGATTTTGATGGTATAATTTAATGTTATGATTATTATTACATAACATTTTATATTTGTAACGACAGGTGGTATTATGGGAGAATAACTCGAGCAGATGCTGAGAAGCTTTTAATTAATAAGCATGAAGGAGCATTTCTTATTAGGGTCAGCGAAAGTTCTCCAGGAGACTTTTCACTATCAGTCAAGTAAGTTTCTGGCTTTTGTTTTGGGCTATCTAGAGTTTAGTGAAGGTATCATAGGTGTTCCCTAGTGTGACTTTTGGTAACTTGTGGAAATTATGGTCTCCTGTATCTTCATATTTTTGCTTCTCATTGCGTTCTGAGTAGACTTACATCAGTTGATGGTTTATGGCTACATAATATTCCCAAGTTTCTTCAGTTATTTTGTTAATTCTGATGATGAGCGTGTGCTTTTATCTCATTCTCTCACTTCCTGTTAATACAAAAAGATTAAAATCATGTTGTGTTGTAATGAACGGTAATTTACTAAATTGAAATACAAATAGTGTGAGAATAGATTGCAAGAATCTTTTATTATAAAGCAGTTGAGACCATATTGACCATCTGTAACTTACTGGTAAAATGACATCTTGAGTGTGTGGTAAAATTCTAGTCTGTGTCATCAGAAAGACCAGTGGCTGGAGAGATTCCAGAAAAGGATAAGATTGATTATATGACTAAGAAACAAGCCATATGTGGAAATAATAAAGAAGTTAAAACTCTTCTTATTTAAGAAATGATGGCTCACTGATGGCAGTATTATTTTTGAGTATACTCAAAAATGTTGATAGCATCATTGTAGATAACTGAAGTGACAGGGATCCTGTGCGAAAAACAATGGGTAAAAGCTCAGAGGGAAAAGGTCTCATATTGTAGGGAAATATTTCTTTACAATACAGTAATTGAAAATGGAAATATACTGATTGTTCGCATCATCAGTGGCAAAGCAGTAGACTTATTTAGGAAGAAACTAGATTATAATTTCCAATCTGATAGTTATCATGAACTAGATAGAAATTAATAGAGATCCTGAGTTCCTTTAGTAGGTAACTTCTTTACAAGCCAGTGGTTCGTGTGTTACCTTTTTGCTCAGTATATCCATGTATGATTTTTTTTATCTCATTTAGAACCATATCAATTATTTAGTTTGCAGTCCTCATTCCTTCTATATTTATTAGTCTTTCATTCACAGTATTTCAGCCATCCTTATAAGTTTCAGTTTTCCATTATGTTTGGATTGCATTATGTTGCCCTCTGATCTCTTTGAGTAATTTTATGGTAATCTTTGTGGTTTTATAGTAACTAATCTTTTTTCTTTTTTATAATCTTACTTTAACCTACCTTTTGATTTTCCCAGCCATTCAGGCATAAAGTGTACATTCTTGTCATATCCAGTTTGATATTATTGTTCTTGCAAATTGCCTTGCATTGTAAACCTAAGCTAACCTTTTATGAATCCATCCCATCTGGTCTTGCCTAAACCATACCCAAACTTTGTCTTGAAACTTAGCCAATCTTACTCTGTGTGGCACTGGACTCTTTATTCCTGCCAATAAGGCCTCTCCATCATTTCAGTTGTTCGATGGAAGATAAACCTCACTCATCTCCAGGGTAAGTATGATCATGTAATGGCATGTTTACGTCAAGGCTGTGAGAGGTTTGGCTATCCTTAAACCATTTTGGATTACTGAGGATGAAACAGGTGACTTCATCACCTTTTAGGGCACTATTATATTTTGATATAGTTACACCTTAATATCCTAGCCTTAGACTACCATCTGAAACTGAACTACATTCTAGGATAGTCAGAACTCAAATTAGGTTATCCAAAGATAAAAATAAAAAAAAATCATGTGGTAATGATACTTCTTTCTACATAAGGAATCACCAAACCTTAGTTTGGTTAGCTCTGCAATTTTTCAACCAAATTATTATTAAGCAATCAGTAAGTTTAGAGCTAAACTCCTTTCAGGAACTTTGTAAATTAGAGGAAGTACCTTCATCAAGTTACATGTGCTTGCACAAGTAAAATGGAGACAAAGAACACAATTTCTCGTGATCTATAAAGGGAGGAAGAGTTTTTTGTGTCTTTGTTTGGCTACCTTTTGGTTATTAGATATTCAGGCAGTACTGAAAGGGAGTACTCCTATGATCCCATCTTGTAGACTTTCTTTGGTATCATATAATTGATTAGTTTTACTCTCTTACATTTTCTGCATTCACTGTTACATTACACAGCTTGTTTTGTTTATTTTTTACTCTATCACTACAGAATTATTACATTTGTAACTCATTTCTTAGTTTCTGTTTCAACTCAGAATTACTTTTTACTTTTGTAACTCATTTCTTAGTGTCAGGCTGTGTGCACTCATTACATCAGCTCTACTTGTTTTGAAGAACTAACCTATCAGTGTCATCAAATTTAGAAACTTGAAAGTTGTAATGGTTTCCCCCCTTCTTTGTCTTTCTTACTGCATGGGCAGATTCATGGCTATCCTCCCAGTAAGGTGGTTCATTTTACTGTATTTCTGGTTGATGAAAAGTGATGATGAAAGAGGTAACCAGTGGTACAGTAGGATTAGGGATATGGAGAGTGAGGAATAGGTGTTGGGGAAAGGAAGGCTTTGCAAAGGGGGAAATGAGAAAATTTATAGGTAATGTGGTGTGTGAGATGGAGTGGAGGGGAAACTACTGGTCATTGCATAAGGAAAAGGTGAATGTAAGCATAGAAATCTGGCTATTTGACTCACAACTAGACTCAGATTATGGGAGAATAATTTTTCTGAGCATAATTGGCAAGACATGTGGTAGGATTGTGACTGAGCATGTTGACAGGATTAGTGATGTTTGAAGAACAATTTGGATTTAGGAATAGTATGGATATGTAGACCTGTGTTTTGCACTTAGGCAGGCACTAGAAATGTCTTAGATGAAAAGAAGAAAGAAAGTAACAGCAACATACATGGATTCAAAGAAGGTTTATAGTAAAATGAACAGGAAAGCTTCCTGGGAGGCTTATACAGTGTGGTATGTGTAGAAGACTTCTGAACACTTTTGAGCAGGGTTGGCTGGTTTTTTAATCTTTTTTTAGTTAGATTTTGTTTTATATTTTTTCAAAAAGGTAAAACCGTATGGTTTTTTTCAATAGCATAAAGTCTTTTATAGTAGTTGGCCCATTAGTTTTCATTCATGATTTGTTTTAAACATATGAATACCATTGTAAACATAAATGTGGTTACGATTTAAGCTTCAAACTGATTCATAGGTATGAACTCGATCGATGTGTTCTCTTTCTTTAGTTATCAAGAATTCTTAAAATGAAAATGATGAATAATACTCAGCTTTCAGCTTTATGTATTTACTATTGTGGAATAGTGTTTATTTTTTAACTTAAAATATTTTAGGTTGTAGTTTTATTCTTTTTATATTTCGACTTATACTTAGTTTTGTATTCAGGATGATATAGGATATACATTGTAAAAGAATAAATGGTACCCATTCAGTTAAATAGCTTAATTTATTGTATTAACAGATTTTTTAGCAATTGAAATATATTAGTGATATACTAATTATTCATGAATTCTTCCCTTGGTTGTTGTGGATAAGCATCATATATATAAGGAGCTTTTATATATTACTGGCATAGTATTTTTTCATAAATCATTGTTCATTATTAAGGAATCTCCATATTGATGTTACATTTATTGATTCCTGTATGAGTAGTTCAACAAATTCTTTTTTCAAATTTGCTTAAAATTCATCATTAAAGGTTGTTATCAATAACTTTAACAACAATGTTTGAATGAAATCTTGATTTGATTTATCATTGAAATTTTTGGTACCCAGACAGATATCTGATCATTCATTATGATAAAAACATGATTTCTTATGGTCAGTCAAGGCTCCAATCACACACAAACATCAACATTAAGATTAGGCCTTCATTGAAATATGAAAGGATTAAAGAGTGGAAGAAGTAAGAAAAGAGGAAAGTTATTTTAAGAGTGTTGGAGAAAGCAGAAAAGTCTGCATGTTAAAAAGGGGCAGGTCATGGGTGTTAGCATGATTGGGTAGACATTTCCAAGGCTTTGCAGCACAGGGAAATAAACAAATCATACTGTCCCTCCTTTGAGTTGCCAGTGGCCACACACTAATCATGAGACACAGTAGGTTTCTGGGTATCATATGATCCAGCTGATTGTGTGAGTATGCAAGCAGCCAACTCTTGAGAGCAGAAACCTAAGTAACACTGCAGCATAGGGCAAGTGTTTCAAGTTTAGACTGGGTGTACAATAAATCCAGTTTCTTTGGACATAAATTTACTTGTATGCAGAATCAGAACCTCCCAGATGTCAGAACAGTATTCTGCACAAGGATGGATCATCACTTTGTATAATAAGGGCAGCTGCTGAGAAGAAAAGAATTAACATCATCTAAATAGGACCTCTATTTTCTTAGCCCTTTTAGTGTTTTGTCTTAAGTCGAAGCAAAGGAAGTAGGGTGCTGTTGTCCTCAGTCTAGCAGTGTGCTTTTCTGCCACAAGATGAAGTCTATGGGTATTTTATACTCTATGGGCTGCTCATAGGTGGCAACCCAAACAAGGGTACAGTCACGGGAGGTGCCTACAGGCCTCGATACCCCACGGGTTATTTTGGTGGAGAGTTGTGCATCAAGTCCATGGAGCATGTCACTTCCCCTGCAAGCCCACCATCCACTGTAACAGAGTATGTATGCCATCCAGATTAAGGTAAGTGTTAGATGAATTATCAGATGAGGAGGAAAATTTGACAGTTTAATATATCTGATAAGGAGAGTGATATTGAAGTGCGTTACATAGGTGAATGATGAAACTGAGGAGCATTAGAACCATACAGGACAGAATGCATTGCCTCCTAAGATCACTCCAAGCCTGTTACAACAATCACATATGATTTTGCAGTCAGAAGGCAGTGGTACAGTGTAAATAATGAAGTAAACTAGAGTATGAATTGAGATGAAAAACATATAACTGTAAACAGTTAACTCATGTGTAGGCTGAGACAGTGGTAGAAACTAAGTGAAAGTTTTTGTAAATACGCTTGTTAATTGTGCCTGTACAATCTGAGAACTGGCGAGCTTTTCTGAGAAAGGCAAACAAATCCTTTTTTTCCATGTGGTCACAAAGTAAGTGGTTGCCTTTTCTGTATTTTTTTGTTAACTTTATGAATGAAAGCTTATACGATTTTTCTAAAATTGTTATATTTGAATTCATTATCACATATACTCTAATAAACATTGTTTCAGGTCAGCTTCAGAAAACTTAGGATAAACATGAGTCTGTATGTATGTGTTTAATTACTTATTTGTAAATACAGGGAGTGCCCCATCTCTTTTAACTTTCTCTTTTATGAAAAAGCTTCTTAAAAACTTTAGATTGCTCTCCATAATTCTCAGTCTCATTACTCAGTTTATCTCATTCATCCACTACTTCTGTAATTTGAAAATGCTTTACATCTTTTTTTACAAGTTCCTTTCTTTGTTGTTTTACCCCTTACACCACTCTCCTCTGTGATGGACCAATTTTAGGTCTCTAACCTTTCCTTGTAACTTGGCTTTTTTGATTTTTGTTGCTAACACCTTTCTTGCCCTCCTCTGGAACCTCGCTGTTAGCTTTTTTCACCCCTTCAGAAGGGCAGCTGCTATAATATTTCTTGCATGTTGGAAACAGAGTTTCAAAATATTAAAAAAATATCGTATTTTTGTGCTTATGAATATCACAATTTTGTCTTCCAAAACCTTATATTTTGCTGAACTTCATAGATACTCTCCTACCCCCATCTGTCATATGCTCTCATTTTCAGCTCGTGTAACTTCTTGACCCGCTAGTTTTCTTTGCATACCATTTAGTCACTTATGCTCCTTCCCTGCAGATACCATTTTTTCCCCTTTCACAAGCGATTTAACTATCTCACCTCACCACTCTACCATTTGTTCATATGTCCATATCCGACTTCCCACATACTGCAAATTCATCTACATGTGTTAGCATTGCTTCTTCAAATACCTTACACTCCATGCCCACTCCACCTTTCATCTATTCTCACATTGTGCCACACTTCACTTGGTTTGTCTTTACACACTTTTTTTCCAAACACACACTTTCACCATTTCTTTCACACATGTCATTACCTCATTTCTTAAACCGCTTCACACTTTTACATTTACCTACATTAAGAAATGATTAAACAACCTTCCTACTGCCTTTCTCAGCATGTTCACTTCCAACAGCCTTGCCTTTATATGCCTGTCAGTTAGCACATAGTCTGATAATGCCCATCGACTTCCAGCCTCAGTCATTCAGGAATACTCATGTATGCATCTTTTTTTAAATTGAATTTTTCCAATCACCCATCCTTGCTCAGCACGTCTCGACAAGTGCTTCAGCGAGGCAGCGCCAGGAAAACAGACAAAAAAGCTACATTCGTTCACACTAAGTCTCTAGCTGTCATGTATAATGCACCAGAACCACAGCTCCCTATCCACGTCCAGGCCCCACAGACCTTTCCATGGTTTATATATTTATATTCTTTATACTTGATTGCCGTTTCCCTCGTCAGCGAGGTAGCGCCAGGAAACAGAGGAAGAATGCCCCATCCACTCCTATATACATATATATATATATATATATATATATATATATATATATATACATAAACACCCACATATGCACACATACAAACATATACATACACAAACATTACCAACATACACATGTACATATTCATACTTGCTTGCCTTTATCCATTCCTCTCACTACCCCGGCCCACAGGAAAACAGCATTGCTTATCCCCTGCTTCAGCGGGGTAGCGCCAGGAATACAAACTAAAAGGCCATATTCGCTCACACTCAGTCTCTAGCTGTCATGGGTAGTACCAGTATATACCTTCCTGTCTGGTAGGTGCCAACCAACTACTACCAACCAGCAACATAAGCATGTGCATGTATACTGCAAAACAAAATACCTACTTGCTGCAATTTTTCACTCAAAAAGATAAATAAATGTGTAAATAGAGGTGTCACCAGACTCCATCTGCAAATGATTACACTGCAAGCGAGAAGTTACTATCCATGTAACTGTCAATGGATGGAAAGGAATACAGTCTCACCAAGATCCTTTCAACTCATAAGGAGTCCTTCATCTACTTGCTCCACAGTGAAGTGCAGCCTTAAAATTGCAGAAGCAGCTTAAAAAATCCTTGGGTTGCACAATAACTTTCTTTCATACCTGATTACCATTTCCCACTTTAGTAAGGTAGCACCAGGAAACTGACAAAAAAAGACCTATCTACTCACATACACACACAGACACATACATATATACACATGTACGTATTCATACTTGCCTTCATCCATTCCTGGCGCTACCCTGCCCCATAGGAAACAGCACCTGTATGTTCAGGTGCAATTTCATGTGTGGTGGGGTGGCGACGGGAATGGATGAAGGCAGCAAGTATGAATATGTACATGTGTATATATGTATATGTCTGTGTATGTATCAGTATGTATACGTTGAAATGTAGAGGTTTGTATATGTGCGTGTGTGGACGTGTATGTATGTACATGTGTATGTGGGTGGGTTGGGCCGTTCTTTCGTCTGTTTCCTTGCGCTACCTCGCTAACGCGGGAGACATTACCAGGCTCTCTCTCTCTCTCTCTCTCTTAACTCTGGCGTGTAAGTTCATCTGCTGAATCTTAAAGTATTACTGATCGCAGCTGTCGTCAAGATAGATAGATAGATAGATAGATAGAAAGATAGATAGATAGATATAGATAGATATAGATAGATAGATAGATAGATAGATAGATAGGTAATATTCACGTAAACAAATAGACTGTTTTCTTTAATACACCGTTAAAACCCAAATGCATATATAACACTCACTAGCTCTCTGTTAATTTCCTTTGCACTTCATCCCACCATCACATATAGTGTGAATTAAATGTCCCATATTTATCTTTACTCTGAATGGGACGTTTCAGATAGACGAACACTTCAGTCACACTGATTATAGACGATACAACATAAGATAAGGAACGAGGGAGGAATGGATCACACCACGAAACGTTACAACAAATGAGAGCGGTGACGTAATTAACATAGTGATCGGTGGATCGTTTTTACTCGGAGTTCACGCGTGTTACTGCGAGGCGACTGGGGTCAAACTCGTTTGGTCAACGGTTGGGGGTTTGTCTGAGGTCGTCACATCTAGGAAGGTTCGGCGGGAGTAGAGAGTGGCGTCATTTAGGGCGCGGGAAAGTATAACTGTCGAGTCCTGGCTCGGGGTCTGTACGCTGATGACTTACGAAGAGATCATATGCTCTTATGTAAACTACGTGGCTTTAATTACATGCAGTTTTGTCGGGTCGTGGCAGCGTTACAGTAATCTCACTGAAAAACACGATAGTACTGAAATATGACTACGACCCTGCAAGGCTACGGATAACATAAGCAATGTGCAAAAGAAAATATGATGGAAGGAATGGCTCCCACGGGACACCGTCTCCCAGGTCCGTTGCAAGAGCTGGAGTTAAGAGATGATTACAGCATGAGTTGGGTGGTGGGTAAGACAATTACGATGCCATGAGCATACAGCTCACAGTGGCGGAATCTCTTCGGAAATCTAAGACTTTATTGCACTGAGTGGATGCTTTTGTCAGTACTGTATACAGGGCAAATTACACTGGCCTACAAGGGTCCATCAGCACCTATGATCGCCAGGCATGATGGTAAAAAGCACCCTATCTAGTTGTTTAAGTCCTCGTAGGAAATCAATTGATTAAGCTGATCGGGACGACAATGTACATGATCATCATTGAGAGACCTGATGTGCAAAGGGCTTTCAAATGTATACAAGAACAGGATCTGCTGGGAATAGGTGTCGCACAGGCGATACTATCTCACAATACCGAGGTGTTATGGGATTGGAATTCCGCGCCAAGTGCGCTAGGAAACGAAAGACTGGTGACCTACAACACTTCTTTGCCTTATGCTCAATGTCTTTCGAAGTGGTGCCCTCCGCTCAACACGAAACGGCGGGAATTGGGTACACACCAGACCAAACTTTTAAAGGCGAGTCGAGACGGACCCTTCGCATTCCTCGCCAACATTACTTACATGCAGGCTTAATTGGTATGGATACAGTGTCCACAGTGAACCACAGGTTGCAGGCGAAATGTATATACCTCAAGCCAACGGCTGTCATACGCC
Organism: Panulirus versicolor; assembly: GCA_032361705.1. Lineage (NCBI taxonomy): Eukaryota > Metazoa > Arthropoda > Malacostraca > Decapoda > Palinuridae > Panulirus > Panulirus versicolor. The sequence goes on along the minus strand of JAUUDZ010459432.1, from coordinate 1,051 downwards.
CGTTACGTTGAGGGGGAATTTGGCGAAGTTCCCGGTGCGCTGTCTTACGGGCGGAACAACCGGGAAAATTTTACCCTCAAGGGTAGCAGGAGACCCCCGCCGACTACTTCCAGAGAATGGGAATGAGGAAGGGCGGCAACCACATCACAAGTTCGCTATACCTCACTACCCTCGCCACGTCACCACTCCACTAGACCTCCATACCCTCGCCAATGTCACCACTCCACAAAATCTCCCTACCCTCGCCACGTCACCACTCTACAAGACCTCCCTACCCTCGCCACGTCCCCACTCCACAAAACCTCCCGACCCTCGCCACGTCACCGCTCCACTAGACCTCACTACCCTCGCTACGTTACCACTCCACAAAACCTCCCTACCCTCGCCACGTCACCGCTCCAATAGACCTCCCTAACCTCTCTCGTACTTGTTCACAAACACGTTTAAATCCATCATCATCGTCATCAGAAGGGAGGGAGGGAGTGAGAGAGAGGCAGCTTCTCTCGTCCCTGACTGAGGGCAGTGTGTCTGCAGAAACCTTATCCACTCCGAGGGTGTAGAGGAGGAGGACAGTCACTCACTGGTCTGGCACTCAGGAAGCCAAGGGGAGGGAGGGGTTGGGGTGGGGGAGCGAGAAGTAACATAACTCCCTGGGCGCAGCCCACATTCCCTCTCCCCACATGACCACACCGACAGGCGGCGGCCCACCAGCAGTTCGGCGTAAGACGACTAAGATTCACCACAGCACTTCCGGCGTCATACTGCTGCCTCCCGCCGTCGTAAGGAGCCCCATGACGCACTGCAGTCACATACGAACACACAGACAACCCTACGGTAGGTCACACCGCAGCGACCTGAGCCAGGTTAGTCAAAGTTTTCTCCAACACGTCCACTCACTACTGACCATGACTTGTGTATTCAACGGGGTTGTACTCCTTACCGTCCATATATATATATTCACCTATTATACTTTCTCGCAGTCTCCCGCGTTAGCGAGGTAGCGCAAGGAAACAGACGAAAGAATGGCCCAACCCATCCACATACACATGTA
>JAUUDZ010459421.1:0-12274 GCA_032361705.1 Panulirus versicolor | reverse complement strand
ACACTATATATTTCTCTGAATGTCTATTTGAGATTCTCTCTCTCTCTCTCTCTCTCTCTCTCTCTCTCTCTCTCTCTCTCTCTCTCTCTCTTACCCGAGGCATCAGCAGTCTGTCCAAATCTCTTCGAATAACCCAAAAGTCTTTCGTTGTTTAGATTCATTTCGTAACCGTGAGATCTGTCTCCAGGTCACTGACAGAGGTGAAAAAAAAAAAAATTATGGGTCTTAAGACTAAGCCTTCCGTGGCATAAAGTGGTGGTGAGGGCGGGTGGTCAGCAGGAGAGAAGGAGACTGACCGAGAGCGATGAAAGAGGCGCGAGGTCGTGATGCTGCCATTTCTCATCCTCACATTATACATTGTTTATATTGGCAGACGGAGGACACGACCTTAACCAGAGCAGCTCTGCGGGCCTGCGGCAACTTCCACGTGACGGTGACGCCCCTCACGCCCTCCAACTCCGAGGGTTACCCCCTGCAGGAGAACATTGTCACTAGGGACGGAAGTAGGTCATCATACAACCTCCCAGCTTTGTTATTATTATTATTATTATGATCATTATTATCCCTGGGGATAGGGGAGAAAAAATACTTCCCACGTATTCCCTGCGTGTCGTAGAAGGCGACTTAAAGGGGAGGGAGCGGGGGTTGGAAATCCTCCTCTCTCGTTTTTAATCTTCCAAAAGAAGAAACAGAGAAGGGGGCCAAGTGAGGATATTCCCTCAAAGGCTCAGTCCTTTGTTCTTAACGCTACCTCGCTGATGCGGGAAATGGCGAATAGTATGAAAAAAAATAAATATCATTATTGATTATCATTATCATTATTACTATAATCATTATTATTAGTAGTAGTAGTAGTATCATCATTATCATTATTATCACTACTATTACTACTATCATTATTGTTGTTGTTATAATCATTATCATTATTATCATTAGCCAACATGGTACAGGGAGAAGAATGCCCCAGTCAAAGCCATGTCGGTTGAAAGGGATACAGTAATGTTATCAAGAAGAAAAGAATACAAAAGGGATTAATCTGAATTCATGTGACTGTAAAAGCACCTCATCAAAGTGCAAACGTTTGAGGAGGAGGGAAAGAGATGGAAAGATTGTCATAGCTTTGCTGTATGATGGGGATCTCTACACAGAAATTATGATGTTGGTCCAGGTCTTATGGAATGCATATATATACAGACAGCTCACGAGGGTACTGGCCGAAAGAATACCTGTATAACAAAAGGAGGGAAACAACATCAAGATAGGCAGAAAGGGATGGTTGAAGGTAGGTAGAGGTAGGACAATTAATAAGGCATAAGACTTCTGATTTCACCTAAAAAGCAGAAAAGCCATCCCAAGACATGAATATTACTCTGTGCTGGGGATCTTAGATATATGATCATTACTCTGGGTTAGGGCAAGTGAGACCCCGGCACATGTAGAATACCTGCTCAAAAGATAGATAATCACGTCACCTACCCATCAGCCCTAGCTTCTGGGATGCAGATTTCGTGACGTTCATGTAGGGTTTCTAAGACTGAGATGCACTAACATGTTACGTTGAACTGTAGCTTTCCGAAATCAGATAACAGTAAAAGAGTGGAGCTTAAAAAAAAAAAAAAAAAGATAGAATTTGCAGTTATGTGGTGTTGAACTTAACTAGGTTACTCCTTCCTCATTCGGAGATGCTGCGCAGTACGTTCGAATCAAAAAAGACTATGCTCGGTGCAAGTAACAGAAGTATGGGAGTGAAGAGAAGAAGGAATATTATTTGAAGAACAGAACCTAGAATCGTCGGCGTAAAGTTAAAAAAAAGATGATTGATCTATAGAGAGAAGAGAGAGCGAAGGCGATACAACAAAATTTCTGAGGGACACCATTGTTGACAGTACCAAAGGGAGGAGGTACTCCATCAACGGCTACTGGAGGGACTGAAAGTGTGTATAAACGAGAAGAGAAGCAGAGAAGCTCTAGGTGGGAGATGAATCAATCAGAGACGTGTGCCTCTTCCCCGTCAAAGACTTTACTGTGCTTGTCAAGAGCCAAAGTAAAAGATTCGCCAAAATTTTTAAGAGAGGAGAGCCAGAAGTGTTATATCAAGATTATGATTATAAGGGAATGAGAATCCAAGTGTTTATCACCAAACGCAACATATATACACACATGGAAAGAATGTATCTAACCTTTACGGTTCAGTCCTTTACATATGATAACTTTACAACAATATGTGATCCCCGAGGCAAATAAATTTCATCCCTTTATGTATGACGATTGTATATATGACAACGATGGACACGTTGTCTGATGACGGTGGTTATGATTGCTTGATTTCTTAAATATATCAATAGTCATAAAACGAATGTACTACGGCTTCAGCCTCGTCCTTGGGCCACGATAACATCTTAAGGACATGTGATCCTTCTGGCTCAAGACACTGTATGCTGAAGTATAAGAACTTGAAAACGTGACTACGCTTTGTTACGAGCGGGACCTGATTGCCTGGTGTCTGGTGTTATGACATGCATGCCCAAACGGCCTTACCACATAAGAGGCAATTGGTCATATTTATCTATCAACCTTGCATCATGAGCGAATTATGCCTATAAAGTGAGCTATCACAGCCTATGCCTAGCATTCATCCCACCGAATCGCTAACTAACCTTTACTAACGTTGTATACAAATAAGCCATTGATTAACGCCGCTGTATCGCAGGTGAAAACAAAATTGAAAGTTATTTTCTATCCTTTTACAGCTCCCGGAACCCCACTGGACGTGACAGTGGGCATCATCACGCAAGAAACTATCGATCTGAAATGGAACAATCCTGATGTCAACCCTCTCTGTGTATCCGAGTAAGTTACCTTATAAATCTACGTAAGAGGGCCCAAGCACAGGGAAAGAGCCCCGTTTTCTCTATTGGACATAATTCCAAATGTTCGGTCTTCAGGGATTATCAAGTGTCCTTAATCAAACTTATTTAGATTCGTTTCTACCTATTTCGTCGACGAGATACATTCGTAAGGTCATGGAAAGAATGGTTAATAAAAGGCTTCTTTAATTTTTGGAAAAAAGAAATTTATCAAGTGATCACCAGTGTGCTTTCCGTAAAAACAGAAGTACAACAGATCGTATAATAAATTTAAAACTATTTGAGATTCAATTAAAAAAAAACTAACTGGAGTGGTTTTAGATTTAGGAAAAGCCTATGCGCGACGAAACGGCATCTCTAGCAACTTTATGATATTGGTCTGAGAGGTTATTAACCCGTCTTTATCAGTAACTCTTTTTATAAGACAGAACATTTGCTGTTAAGACTGCAGCACTTAACGTTATCTCTAGAGACATATGAGTCCAGGAAAATGGGGCGTCGCAAGGCAGCGCTCTGCGCTCAACTATTTAATATGATCAGCTATATTCTGTCTCCAGCTTTCGTCCCTCGAAATCTTAAAGTACTCACTTCATGCTGACGATTGTGCAGTGTGGCACCCCACCCATAATGCACAATAAGCTGAACAGGTTTAAACTACGCTTGAGACCGTTCATCGTTGGGCGCTAGACTGGGGTATTAAGTTTTCAGCAACAAAAAGGGTCACGGTTGTTTACCCGTAAGAATATCATCCCAAACTTGCAGTTAAAATTTGATAACAACCTAAACCCTTCACGAAATAAATTCTTGGGTTTAAATCTTGATAAAAGATTATAATGGAAAAATCATGTTGACTATTTGATAACAAATTGCAATAAAAGATTTAATATTCTCAAATATCTTTCGGGTTCCTCTTGGGGAGCCAACAGAAAATCTTTATTGATGGTTTACAATTCCCCAATTAGATCTACGTTAGGTTATGGCTACTCTGTGCATGCTTCGGCAAGTGATCGCAGTACTCTGGGAAGGCTGGTGTATTACAGAATAAATGTATGCGAATGTGCCTAGGAGCCGTGTCATGTACCAGAGTTATATGACTGGAAGTTGAAGCAAATGTACCTCCTCCCCGGCAGCGTCGAGATATATTAGCCGTGAAGTGTGGTGTTCTTATGGCCGGGAGGAACCACTTCTCTGCCTGTCGTCTCATTCAACTGTACGAACAATTGTCACCAGAGGCTTCATGTCCCTGGCCCTCGGAATACTCTCCCTCAGTGAGAACTCTGGTTTCAAAGTGAATGAACTGGACACACGCTGGTCAGGAACGTTCTGGCTCCCTGGGAGCAAACAAAAGTAAAAGCGAACACAATATGGCTCTCATGGGAAGAAAGCAAACGCGCCGGAGAGTTGGGTACATCATCGCTTTCGGAATGTCATGATAGATCATCTGCGTTATGTCCACTTCTGCACTGTTGGTGGCTCCAAGACGGATGAAGGTGTGGATGCCAGTGTGTGGCCGGTGGATTGTGCCCTCAGGTACCGGTTGTTCTTCGCGAGGAATCACTTGCTGTTGATAAAGCCATAGACTATATAATCACATCCAGTCATGTTAAGGCAGTTATTTTTTTTTTTCAGATTTGTTATCAGCTGTTAAAGCTATAAACTCTGGCTTCACAGAGTCGAATGAAATTCAGGGCAATATCATTAAGGAACTAAATTCATGTGTAAAAGATATCATCTTTTCAGACATGTCAGCGGACTAGTCTGACTGTTAACAATTATATTTAATAAGAAATAATGGACTGGCCGACTTCCTACAGACAAAACAGGAGAGGAAGTCGTGTTGGTCCACTTATGTTTAAACTGTACATATGCTACTCACCTCCAACCCTATATACACAACACATTTCCATATAGATGTTCCACACGCAACACAATACTATCAATAAACGATAGTATCGTACACAGCAACAAATACACTAAACATGAAAAATTGAGAGAATATCATAATAAACAAAATTACTTTCAATTTGCAAAACACTCTAAAAGAAAAAATAACAATAAACTATCTTTCTCAAGGAAACTGAAATAATCAAGATGATATAAAGTGTTGCATTGGCTGTCCTAACGACGGGGTGTGGCTGTTATTGCTGGTGGTGGTAGTGTGGTGGGTGAACTTTTCACATACCACACTGCAGTCCCTGAGTGGGGTGGCTATTTCACTGGGGATAGTACTGCTGTGCTGTTGGGCTTATGAATCAACGACATAACCAATATATCCTACGTGTGTGTGATGGTGAAGGTGTCTAGTCTTTATTATCACTTCCGCAGTACCTTATCGCAGCTGCAACAGTGGATGCTGTACTAAGTAGTGTTTAGCTACCAGTTTGGTGCAATATTCATAAACACCTCTCTCTCTCTTCCCATAACATATACAGTATCTAAAATAGAGATGAATATGTATCTTAGTATGCAAAATAAGATAGGATACATATGATATTACTATATAGGGACTATAAGTCTAGAGTCAACATTAAAGTGTTGTAGGCCTCATGACCTTCCTCACAGGTCGTTGGCCGTAAACCTCAACAAACCAACTCATTCATTATCAAATACCAGGTGAGGAAGTTACTCCACTAGAGATGTGTAGTTCCTACCCCAGGTGGTACTGACCCTTCCCTCAAGCACTGCCATTCTTTCCCTCAGTTACACCATCAAGTACGGTGAGACGCACACCCGCGCCGTCACCCACCAAATGAAGGCTGCTGACTACGATAATCATGCCACCCTCAGCCCGCTCGACCCCTGCACCAATTACACCATCACCATCTCTGCAGTCGGCTTAAACGGCTACAATGGCCCAAGTGTCACTAACTATGCTGCCACCGAGGAAACAGGTGAGACTTTATAAACTCTCCTAAACAAATAAGACGATGAGGATATGCAGATCTCTATCTCTGGTAGTGGATGTGTGGATCAGGTGTTTGCTTCGAAGAATGTGTGTGACAAATACTTAGAAAAACAGAGGGATTTGTATGAAGCATTTATGGATATGAAGAAGGCATATGATAGGGTTGATAGAAATGCTTTGTGGAAGGTGTTTAGAATATATGGTGTGGGAGGTAAGTTGCTAGAAGGAGTGAAAAGTTTTTACCAAGGATGTAAGGCATGTGTACGAGCAGGAAGAGAGGAGAGTGATTGGTTCCCAGTGAATGCTGGTTTGCAGCAAGGGTGCGTGATGTCTCCATGGTTGTTTAATTTGTTCATGGATGGGGTGGTTAGGGAGGTGAATGCAAGAGTTTTGGAGAGAGGGGCAAGTATGCAGTCTGTTTTGGATGGGACGGCTTGGGAAGTGAGTCAGTTGTTGTTCGCTGATGACACAGCACTGGTGGCTGATTTGAATGAGAAACTACAAAAGTTGGTGACTGAGTTTGGTAAAGTGTGGGAAAGAAGAAAGATGAGAGTAAATGTGAATAAGAGCAAGATTATTAGGTTCAGTAGCATTAAGGGACAAGTTAACTGAGAGGTAAGTTTGAATGGAGTGCTTCTAACATTACCATGCAAATGTAAAATGTGGACATGGAACAGACAGTTCTAGGATTCATGACACCCAAGTAAGTTAGCAAATGGGTGTTTGCAATGTTAAGAGATTGGATGGTATATGTATTGGTGAGGTTTGTTAAGTGAGCAACAGGAAAAGATATGAAGTGTGGTATCACAGCACGGTTAAGAGAAATACCTTGAATTGGTTGTATGTAGGATGCACAATGAAAGGATGGTAAAGAAAACATACATGGAAGGGGAAAAGAACTGGTTCCCTGCGAGGGAAAAGTGAGAGTACATCAAGATTACAAGAACATGAAATTGTGAGGAGAAAAGGAAGCATGTTAAAGAGGTGACTTTTGACAAGAGAGCCAAGACACTTTTCTGTCAAGGCCATCCTCCAAATGGGAATTTTCCAAGAGGAAAAGATGATAGGAAATATATGAAAACAAATAGACATAACTACATAACTCAAAGAACAAATTTTTCACTCAGAGTATCAAAATATATTCTAAATGCTAAAATTCACTTCAGCAGATATCAGCATCTTTTGTTAATTGTAGTACAAGGTGTAAGAGATAGTTTGGTATCTCTGTCATTAGCCCAAAATAAAGTACAGCATTACCTTTGGGAGAATGACGATGGAGATTGAAGTAAAAAGGTGGAGATCTCAGTAAATGATGATCAGTCTTCAAACGTTTTGGTGACCTTTCTTCATCATTATCATCAGCACAGTGATAAAAGTTGCTCTGTAACCCTTCTTCCTCATCTTCCTCCTCTGGAGTAGCTATAGTATCCTCTATGCCTTCACTCAATGTGTTTTCTTTGTCTCCACCTATACTCATCTCTAAGCAAGGATGATCATTACATCTTGCTTCACTAATGATGGTCTGAAATAAAAGATATCATTATACAGTACGACAAAGGCAAACCTAGTTTTATATACTTTAGAATAAGAAAAGAAAAAGTAACTGACATAGTGCCTCTTTTCTTTGTATAAGTATTATAGTATTCCATAGGATGCTGGTACTGCCAGCATGTAAGAAAATTGTAAGATGGTCTATTCATTAGAAAAAATTTTTTGTTGACAACTAAAATGAGGAGTTTTGTTCAAAAATTCACATTCCTAAGGCTTGGTCCTTACAGGTTCGATTTCATTCAATAATTCAACTCTTGGAGCCTTCAGCATGTGTTCTTGAGGCAACTTGTGAAAAATCTAATAAGAGTACCTCAAACTAGAGTGCCATCAGTAAAAAAAAAAAAGGTTGAAAACCACTGTCCTAAACAGAGATTCCTACCATCAGGAACTTATCAAAAAAACATGAGGAGCATGAAACACTTCTATGGAGGAAAACCTTTACAATATAAACTGAAGATAATTTGCTTGTTCAAGATCTGCAACCAGCTGTCTTTCTATTGTCACAGGAAAATATCTTTACCTTCATTCCCCAAGAATCCATTAGTCATTAAAATTTAGGATTATGCAATGCCTGTAAAGCTTGTTTTCTTCCAGATTCAACTATAACTATGATTTTACTTTGGGTAGCGATTGTATTTGAGCTTTACAGTTTGGTGCAATTCTGTTAGCTCTTTAGCATCTGACTTATATTTTACTGGGGCATCAGTTCAAAGCCTGTTAGACATGTTAGATGATATGAATCATACTCAAGGAGGTCTCTCATAGGTTTCCTTTACTTATGTAGATTAAAAAGCCTTTATGCATGCTAAAGATGCATGTCATTCCCTAATTTTTTTCTTATTACAAAACTATATGAAACTTAATGCTCTAGTAGATCAGTCATCTAGATCAGATCTTACTTTAACAAGTTAATTGTCAACTGTTACTTAGAATTCTAGAGCAAGGAGATTACTTTCACTGAGATCTGCTTTTTTATGAAAATCAGCAAAGTCCATGGTTAATGTTTTTTTGGACAAGGAATTACATAAGATGAGGGTAAAGTAAGATGACTACAGCAAATCAGTGAATAATGATGGAACAGAATTCAAGCTACCATTATTGTATGCAGATGAAGCAGTTCTGTTCCAGAAATAGAGGGGAGTTAAGGAGAATGGTAGGTTACTTTGATGATAAGCATGGCCGAAAGCATGAAGCAAATATAAGTAAGAGCAAGGTTCTTAGTTTTGAAAAAAAGTGAGCAGTTTAAGGGGTATCAATCTGAATGGAGAGAAATTGAAGCAGTTTATAAGTTTAGATATTTAAGAGCAATTATCACTAAGGACAGATGTAAGAGACCTGAAGCTGAGCGTATACACATACAGAGATGAAGTTGGTAATATGAGAACCATTATGAATGGAAAGAATTCAGTTGTATATTATGCAATAAATCTTCATGACAGAAAGCTTCTCCCAACTCTAATGGTTGGATTTAAAGCCTTGGGTTTCAAAAGTTAAGATGGGTATAAAATAAAGCAGCAGAGCTAGGGAAGTTCTGTAGTACTACTGAATTCATGACTATGAATAAAGTAAATAAGAAGATATAAGAAAGGTATCAGGTGTAAGAAACTATCAGGAATGTTGGTTTTAAATTATAAAATACCATTTCTCTACCAGAGTCAGAACACTTAGCATTAAAGACAGAACCACTATTCACATGGGGGATGAAAACATCGTTTTATCAATTAGGATGAATCCACCACGATTTCATCCCCTTTGACAGTTATATTATCTATGAGGCCAGCTAATGCTTGTATCTAAAGACCCAACACCATATAACAACCCAACCTGGCCTATGACATTACTGGCATAGTAGGGTGTTTGGCATCTCCAGGCATACCATCTGAAATCTGTGCCTTAGTCCTGTTACTGTGAGAAATTACATCATTGTTTTTTAAAAACAAGCAGACAGGAAGGGAGGAAGCAATGGGAAAATAAATGGATGTCTCCAGTAGGGAAGTTTTTCATACTTCAAAATATGTTGCAAATAAAATGCCTAAAATACACAAAAACATCATAAACCTACCTTTATTTTGGCAAAGTGGAAAGGGAGAAAGATGCAGCAGGGTGAAGTGCTGATGAGTGTGGTGTGATCTTCCTTCACTTCATGATAACAGGGATAAACAGAGAAGTCTGGTTTCTTTCTTTAATACCACTTTTTTTACACTTTATACTGGTTTCTCAAACAGGCAGAATGCTGGTAGTGTAAGATGAATAATATCTACACTGAGCTATACTTTTTGTAGTTTTCATACTTTGTAATTCAATATACATTATAAACTCTATAACTTTGCAAATCATACTTTTATATACATTTTCAGCACTGTGTTACTGGCTGTAGTATTTGCCATGGGAATGAGTTTCTGAAGCATTCACTAGATCACAGACCATTGACTGCACTCCCTACTCTTTTTTGCTCTCTTCTTACAGTGTACACTCTCATGTATCACTGTGTTGATCCTATTGGTATCTTTTTTATCAATGGCACCACTTTCAGAAAATATCATGGAATGCATTCCTTAGCTACCAGTCTGTCTAGCTGGCCTCCTTCCTCTTTGCATAATCCCACTGAAATTATTCTCCAAGTCACTTATTTCTTTACATTTCTTCTTATTCTTCTTTAATTTCCTCAACAACTGCTACTTATATATGTTCCTACAAATTACTGAAGTTATCCTATAAATCTACCTATTTTCCAAGGGGTCACTGTACACAAGACCTGCAGGTTGACAGCCATACAATTATGTTGTTATGGTGGGTGCATGGCTACTAAGGAAAGAGTATTTTTTTGCAGCTTCCTGGCAATGGAAGAGACTATAAGATACTAATAGTAAAATGAGTCAGCTGGGTAGTTAAAAAGAGATGGGAATAGTTAAATCATCAAATAATGATGGAAGCAATTCTCTATGGATTGTCTGATAACAATGGGAGCAGTTTAAGGGTCAAAGAGAGCACACCTGCACATATAAGGTGGGACTTTAAGAAAAATTCAAGAAAATATAAAAGAACCTTAATGTTAGTGACAGCTTGGCCTTTGACAGTCAAGCGTACCTATCCTTCAATTTACGCATTTAATCCCAGTGTTAATGTTTCCATTTACCTTATACCACATGCTGCAAGAAATAGTGAAAACAAAAGCCTATCAAAAATGGTATGGCCAAATCAAATGTACAGCATTTTTGATGATAGTGAAGGAGATTTATCATTACACAGTATGCCTAAAGATATGAAGATAGGGTGACTTAAATGATCTGAACATGTTCAGTGAATGAATTATCAGTGACACTACCAGAAAATGAATGCTGATCAGGTACTGTAGAAATACAGTTTCCATTTGAAAGCATAAATGAAAAAGCAGGTCTTACCCAAAAAATCAGCTTTGCATACACAGAGTATAATTATGTAGAACTCACATGGTGTCACTCTTGATTTACTTTCTTACACTGACCATAAGTTGAGAGTATAAGAAAATAAAAGATCTGTTATGGTGCATGCAACAATGTATAACATGCAGTGAATGAGTGAGAAGAGGTTGACAAAGAGAATAAATGCATCAGAATAGAAGCAAACAAAGCCATATTACAGATAGAAGAATGGAATTAACAAGATTTTGAGTGATCGGGGCCTGAACATGAAGGAGCGTGAAATATATGCACAGAACAGAGTGAACCAGAACAATGGTATACGGGAATATATATGCTGTTAATGGACTGAGCCAGGGCATTTTAAGCAACCAGGGAACACCACAAAAAGGTTTGTGAATTTTCATTGTGTAGAGGGGGCTGTGGTTTTGGCGAACTATACATGGCAGCAACAAAATTAATGTGAGCAAATGAGGCCTTTTCTTTGTCTGTTCCTGTGTTACCTTACTGAAACAGGAAACAGCAAACAAGTTCGAAAGAAAAAAAAAGTACTGCAGATGATATAATAAATAATAAAGTGAGGAACTGGAAAACCTTCCCTACCTGTATTTCAACTTCTACAAGTTGTAACATGAGCCAAGCAAGGAGTGTTCATCCTCCAAATGAACCTAGATGTTCCAGCTCTGAGTGATCGCTTGGTTGGAAATAATGAAGTGTGAAATTGCACAATCAAGAAATGAGATATCATCGATACTGAAGTTTTGGATCTTTGCTTCCATGTATGGTTTGAAGGCGGGTTAATCCACTTTCCTGTACTTTGTTTATGTTTTTTTGTGGGTGTGTTGACTGGGTGGGCCAGATGGAATGTTATCAGGATGGGCAAGTGGCCTAAGGATACTTCATGTAGAGTGCTCCAGTTTGTTCTTATGTAATAGTGTTGGAATGTAATGTTTGGTCATGTTGTCTGCAGGAAATGGTGGCTTGGGAGTCTGGTTGCCTGGTTGCAAAGTTTCATGATACCCTCAGGATGCAGTTAAGTTATGAGTAGTTAACATGTACATATTCATACTTGCTCACCTTTATCCATTTCCCAGCACCATCTCACTCCACAGAAAAAAAGCACTGCCACCCTTTATATCAGCGAGGTTGTCCCAGGAAACACACAGAGAAAGGCCACATCCGCTCCCATCCATTTTCTAGCTGTCATGTATAATGCACCAATACCACAGCTTCCTATCCACATCCAGGTCACACAGACCTGTTCATGGTTTACCCCATATGTTTCACATTCCTTGGTTCAGTCCACTGACAGCATGTCAACCCCAGTATACCACATTGTTCCAATTCACTCTATTCCATGCATGCCTTTCACCCTCCTGCATGTTCAAGCCCTAATCACTTCAAATCTCTTTCACTCCATCATCCATCTCCAATGTGGTCACCCACTTCTTGTTCCCTCCACTTCTGACACATATCTCCTCTTTGTCAACCTTTCCTCACTCATTCTCTCCATATGTCCAAACCATTTCAACACACCCTCTTCTGCTCTCTCA
>JAUUDZ010459399.1:291-12275 GCA_032361705.1 Panulirus versicolor | reverse complement strand
GTATATATGGAGAGAATGAGGGAGGAAAGGTTGACAAAGAGGATATGTGAATCAGAGGTTGAGGGAACAAGGAAAAGTGGAAATCCAAATTGGAGGTGGAAGGATGGAGTGAAAAAATTTTGAGTGACTGGGGCCTGAACATATAGGAGGGTGAGAGGCGTGCAAGGAATACAGTGAATTGGAACGATGTGGTATACCGGGGTCGATGTGCTGTCAATGGACTGAACCAGGGCATGTGAAACGTAAAACATGGAAAGGTCTGTGGGGATTGGATGAGGATAGGGAGCTGTGGTTTTGGTGCATTACACACGACAGCTAGAGATTGAGCGTGAACAAATGAAGCCTTTTTTGTCTGTTTCCTGTGGGGTGGGGCAGTGCCAGAAATGAATGAAGGTAAGCAAGTATGAATATTGTTACAAACATATGTGTGTGCCCTATGTTTGTATGTGTGCCCCATGTGTCTTTATGGTGTAAGAAATGTTTTATGCTATGGGATGGCAAAGTGGGGGGGCCAGGGCCTCTGTTATCTTGGCCTGGAATTCACTTCCCTGTCAGGGTCATCAATCCAGTTGCCCTAAACTCTTAGGCCTGTCTTTTTCCCATGTCCGACAGCTGAGGTCAAGAGCAGACGTCATGCTGGGTCATCAATCCAGTTACCCTCAACCCTTTGACCTGTCATTTCTCCCACGTCCAAGGTGCCAGACAGCTGAGGTCAAGAGAGGAGGTCAACTAGGAAATATGGCTTCCTATACATCGTCATTACTGTCAGGATAAGAGAAGGGTGGGCTTTAAGCAAGATGAAGGTCAGACCTAAGGCCTCCAGCCAACCAGGAGTGGCACTATGAAACACCCTCCTCCAATCACAGCCGGACCTTAGGCCTCTAGCCAATCAGGAGTGGCACTCTGGGTCACCCTTCTCCAATCCCACCCGAGACTAGGGCAGCAGGGTGGGGCAGGCCACTCCTGGCTCGCTCCCCCCCTTCAATAAAAACCACTGATGCCAGCTGGGCCACGATTCCTAGCTACCCCAAGGGCCCAGCAGGTAAGAGGGTTTCCTGTCTCAAACCCATAACCAATGATCACTGTGTAAAGTGGTGCCATACTTAACTTTACAGTGTTGCACTGCCTCTGTCATTTAGGTCCGAGTGTCATAGAGTATTGTAGCTTATCATAGAAGTGTCCAACAAATAAGTGTATCTTGAATCATGTTTCTAGAGTCAAATTGTCATACAGGAAAGAGATCTCCAGGTTTGATATCTTACCTGGAATAATGAATGTTAAGTGTTAACGAAAGTGTTCGTACCTGATTAATGAGCTTTGTTATCTTGTATTATAAGTAGACCTAACCCTGGTGTCTGCTTTCATTCCATAATGTTAAGATAGTATTATCCAGTGTGCATAACATAATAATTGACAATCCTTCCCAGTAGAAGGATTTGTAACAGTATGTACATGTGTTTACATGTATATGTCTGTATGCGTATGTATATATGAATATCTTGGTATGTATATGTATGTATATGTGTGTGTATGGGCATATCAAAACAGCTTTCTGTATTGGATTTTTACATAAACATCAGTACAATACACAAGGTACTGTTCATGGTATAAGCACTTACAATGTGCTTTCTACCAGCACCTAATGTCTTGTTGTGCTACCTCCATAACCAGATCTTTTAGACTTAAATGTAAACTGATATAATGAGAGATAACAGCTGGTTGTGAACTTCTTATTCTAAATAATTACAGAGAAAAGAATGCCTGTATACAAGATCTGCCACAATTCTACCACATACCTTTCCAATGATTTTAATAGGAATTATTTCTCTCTAATTCTCATGATCACTTACTCTCAAAACATTATACATTCAAAATAACACCATCATCAAGCACACAAAACTTTTTCCATGCTTCAACCCATATCATCAAAATTACCCACAATAATTTAACCTCAACCTAAAATCATTTCACAACTGGGTATCATTTTATTCATAATTGCTTCTTCCATCTCAGCAAGGCAGCATAAGGAACACATGAATAATGGCCTCACTTCCCATACTATCAAATTATCCACAGCATATTAACTCCATCCACCATTTTATCACAACAGGGTATCTTATCATTCCTAATGTATAAAGATGTGTATGTGGGTGGGTTTGGGCCATTCTTTCGTCTGTTTCCTTGCGCTACCTCGCTAACGCGGGAGACAATGGTTAAGTATAATAAAAATAAATATAATTCTACTTATCTATCTATCTATCGCTGGGGATAGGAGAGAAAGAATACTTCCCAAATATTCCCTGTGTGTCACAGAAGGCGACTAAAAGGGGAGGGAGTGGGTGGCTGGAAACCTTCCCCTCTCGTTTTTTTTAATCTTCCAAAAGAAGGAACAGAGAAGGAAGCAAGATGAGGATATTCCCTCAAAGATCCAGTCCTCTGTTCTTAATGCTACCTCGCTAATGCGGGAAATGGCAAACAGTATGAAAGAAAA
Source organism: Panulirus versicolor (assembly GCA_032361705.1). Taxonomy (NCBI): domain Eukaryota; kingdom Metazoa; phylum Arthropoda; class Malacostraca; order Decapoda; family Palinuridae; genus Panulirus; species Panulirus versicolor. The sequence continues at coordinate 9,784 of JAUUDZ010459399.1, read as the reverse complement.
GTAAGAAATCTATCTGTCTATCTATCTACCTATATCTTTGATGCCTGTTCCCAAGTAAAACTCCCTCAAGGGGATGGCCATGGCAACAGTCTCAGTATTAGTGAACTCCAGTGCCACTTCTTAGCCTTTAGTGCCTCACCATTAACAGGCCACTGGCAGATGGCAACTCTAGCATTCCAACTGACAACCTCCTCCTAATGCTTCCTAACTGCTTCTTCTCAGCAAGGCAACACCAGAAATAAACAATGGCCTCACACACTCACATTCTCCAGCTGTCATGTGCAAAGTACCAAAACAACATTAACAAAAGATATTCCAAAGATAATCTACCAATACTTCATGAAGCTTACCTCTGTTTCATTTATACCATGAACAACTGCTTCATCCCCAAGTGTAGCATATAAAGTACACACAGGAATGCTTTGCTTGAAGCAGCCCATGGCAGAGATTAGCCATTCTTTCCTTGTCTCTGCAAATATTACAATATTTTCCTTAGGCTGATGGCCAACATTACGCAGACCTTTGCCAAAATTGTGAGCCAACTCATCAACTTCCTTGTAAGTGAGCCAGGAATATTCTCCAAGTTCATACTGTAAGTAAAATGAAGTTATTATGATCAAAATGGCAATAGAAATATCAACACTACTTTTAAACAACTCAAAATTGTCTTTTGGGGTGATGGAAGATATTCACATTTAAAATGCTGCACAAAGAGTGAAGAGAAAGTCCAGAGGAAGGCAACAAAGATGGTACCATAATTAAGATACTTCAGTTAGACAAGCTAGAGGCATGCAACATGTGTGTTAATATTGGAATCAGCAAAGACACCAACTCTGAACAGGAATCGCGAGTGAAGATGATATTTGAGCATGAGAAAGAGGCTACTGAGAACTTTGGTAGACCAAGTTTAAAGTTAATGTCGCTGGCTTGCATTAGTAGTAAGGAGATAATGATCAGGCCTTCATCTCAAACAAGTGAAAATTTGAGTGAATACTCCTAGGTACCTAAAACACCCCACTTCCTGTACATATTCTCTCTTCAAACTTACACCCCTAACTAACCTGTTTTTTTTTTTGTTTTGTTTTTTTCACTACTAAACCTAATAACCTTGATTTTACTCATAACTCTAAAATTTCTCCTTTCACACACACTCCCAAACCCAGACATATGATAGAGATTGGGTTGTACTTTGATGGTTAAGAAATTGGTTGACAGGGCATAAACAAAGACAAATATACATGGTCAAGCCTCAGAACAGTTAGACTGTAAAAAGTGGTGTGCCACAAGGATCTTAGGACTGGTTCTCTTTCTCATATACATATACACATTGTTTGAGGACAATAAATGGTGAGGTGGTTTGACAGAGTAAGTAATAAAACAGTAAGAGAGATATGTGGTAATAAAAAGAGTGTGGTTGAAAGGGCAGAAGACAGTGTATTGAAATAGTTTGGACACATGGAGAGAATGAGTGAGGAAAGATTGACAAAGAGGATATATGTGTCAGAGGTGGAGGGAAGAAGTAGAAGCAGGAGACCAAACTGGAGGTGGAAGGATGGAGTGGAAAAAGATTTTGAGTGATGCTGAGTATACTTGATAAGGTATGTGGGAGATGGAAAATGAGAGGGTGATGGCATGCACAGAACATATGATTTGGGAGAAGCAGTGTGACTTCAGTCGGGGGAAAAGATGTGTAGACCAGGTGTCTGCTTTCAAGAGTTTGAGTGAGAAATACTAGGACAGAGAGAGTAAATAATCTGAGGCATTTATGGAGCAGGAGAAAGAGTATGACAGAATTTGACAGGGAGGCCTTGTGGAAGATACTATGAATATATGGAAAATGGAGAGTAATTTGAAGAACTGATGAATATGGGAGAAGGTGAAGCAGCAATTGTTTCATGCATGGGTAAGGAAATGGAGAGAAAAGGATACAAGTGCAGGGGTCTATAGCAAGAAGGGAGGTAAAAAAGGTAATTATAAGCTTGATGGAAGAAAAGGCACCTGGAGTGGATGAGCTTATGGCTCAAATGTCGAAGTATGAAAGAGAAAGTGTGATAAGAGTGGATGCATCTGATATGTAATTTAACATGGAAGCAGAAGGTTGTGACTGAGGATTGGATGAAAGCTATAACTGTTCCTTTATTCAAAGGAAAAGGTGCTAAGGAAGTATGTAGCAATAGTGGTGGAATAAGTCTGTTATGTACACCAGGAAAAGAATATGCAAGAGAGTTGTTTAACAGAGTGATCGAAGTGGCTGAATGTTGAATATGTGAGGAGCATAGGGGGTTTTAGGAGAGGTACGAATGTGTGGACCAGACTTTTGTGGTGAGAATGACTTTGAAAAAGGATCTAATGAAAAGGTAAGAAGCTGTATACAGCTCTGATTGATCTGGAGAAAGAATATGATGGAGTCAAGTCGACTGCTTTATGGGATGTGTTAAGTATATATGGGTAGCAGGACAACTGTTGGATGGTGTGAAAGCCTTCTACTGATGAGGAAATGCATGTGTAAGAGTGGATGAAGAGTTGAGCAATTGTTCTGCCATACATGTGGAAGTTAGGTGAGGTTGTTTGATGTTACCAAGGCTTTTTAATGTATATATGGATAAACTGATAAGAGAGAAGAAAGCAAAACAAGGGAAAGGGGTTTCCAAGATGGAGTGTGGTGGTAAGGTATGGTGGCTTGTGATAAGCCTGTTTGCATATGATACAGTATGATTTGCTAAAAGTGAAGAGGAATTGCAAAAGGTTGTGTGTTTTATGATGTGTTTAAGTGTAGGTGACTGAAGGCAAATGCAAGTAACAGTAAAGTAATGGAGTTTGAAAGGAAGGAGAGTGAAAGCATAGATTCTACAAAGCTCTATACAGCTATACAGTGAGAGAAGAAAGTTTACTAAACTGTGCTATAGATATGGACAGGGGAAGACTGGAAGTGGTAAGAGAATCTAAGTATTTGGGAGCTATCTTGGGTATGTTTGGTGACATGGAAGGAGAGAAAAGGGACAGAGCAGTACAGGGTAGAAGAGTCATCAAGTCCTTTAATAGAATAATGTGGAGTAGAGGTGAAAATATGCAAATGAAGAAAGGATTAAGGGAGAGTGTAGTCCTCCCAAGCCTGACCTATGCAGCCAAAACACAGACATGAAATGAATGAATCGAAGACATCAAGAGTCCAGGCTGTGGGAATAGGCTATTTGAGAGGAGCATGTGGTATGAACAGATGGAATGAAAAGAAGTGAGGGAGCTGTATGAAAGTTCTGGTATGGTAAGGAGTGAAAAGGGAATCAATTGTGGAATGGTAAAGTTGATAAAATGTAATAATTTGAAGTGGTTTCGGTGTATGAAATATGTATAAAGTGAGAAATTTACAGAGAGACTATAAGATAGTATGATTAAAGGAGTTGATGTGAGAAGAAGACCACCTGTGACATGAGGAAATAAAATGGAAGGGTACTGGAGGGAGAGAAACGATGGAAGAATGCAAGGAAGGTATAAGAGGACAGAAATAAGTAGAGACTCTTTTGCCATGGCCAACCCTTTGAAGGGAGTTTCAGAATCGAATGGGCTTCAGGGAATTTGATAGACAGACAGAGAATAAGTACTGTTTCTTAGTAAGAAGAGAGGAGAGTGAGTGATGCTTGTGAAGATGAGCCTACATCAAGAATGTGTGATATCACTAAGCCTGCTTAAGCTGTTTATGCACAGGGTAGTAAGGGATGTAAATACAAGGGTTTAGAGCACAGGGCAGGCTCACGAGGTGCTTGGGTTGGGAAGGCCTAAAAGGTAAATCAGTTGCTCTTTACAGATCATGCAGCTTTGGTGGCAGACCCAAAAGCAAAACTCAGAGGCTGGAGACAGAGCATAGTATATGTGTAAAAAGAGAAAGCTGATAGGAAATCTGAACAAATGTACAGTAATGAGACACAGCTGGGAGATGAGACAGGATGGTTTGAGAGTAAGTACGAATGTGGATAATCCAGAGAATGCAGAGAGCTTTAGATACCTGGCAGTGGATTTGGCATCTCATGGATCCAAAAGGTTGAAGTGAATCACTGGGTAGGGGAGGATGCACTGGTCATGTAGTGCAGTGAGGAGTGTGTGGCAAGAGATCAGCATCTGTAATGGTAAAGATAGATATGTATGAAGGTATAGTAGTCCCAACAGTGCTGGATGGATGCAAGTCTTGGGCCCTAAATGTAAAAGAACAGAAGTGGGTGCATGAGTTGGAAATTAAATGAATGAGGAATAAATACAAAGTGGGGCTATTTGATCACATAAGGAACGACAGTGTAAGAGATAGATGTGGTAATAAGTGGAGTATGACAGACAGGGATGACCAAGAAGTGCTGAAATAGTTTGGACATAGCATGAGCACAGAGAAATTGACTTTGAGTATATATACTGTCAGAAGTGGAATGAGCAAGAAGGAAGGGAAGGCTGAAGAAAAAATGGGAAGATGGAAGGAAAGAGGCTTTGAGAGGCTTATGTAGGATAAAATGAACTGGAGCAACGTGGTATATGATAGTGCAGCGTGTTTTCAATGAGCTGTGCCAGGAAATGTGTAGCAGTCAGCCTTAAATATCTTCATGGTTTTAACTGTAACCATTCAGTTAGGTATTCTAGTCATGAAGTTTAGTTTCCAGTTTATCCTTTAATCATAAACTTTTATTTGTTACTTTCTTCCATGTATATGAGAAAGGAATTGGGATGACATATGAAAGGATGGACAAACAGAACATGTTGAGTAAGAATTAATTCTAAGAATAATCAGAGGCAAAGTAATTAAAAAACATCATGCTTACCTTTTTGAACACTTTGCCATTCTTCTGAATTTCTTCTGATTCACACAATATTTGTCTTGTTCCCACAGCTTTCTTGTTGGCATGTTTTCTACAAGCATAGGAGAGTGCACATTCTACTGTGGTAATATTGGCACTGCGAATCTCCACTTGGAACTCATGTGGAGGATCGTTATTATGATAGCAAAGGCCCTCTGATACTGGATGCTCCACAGCCTATTGTGAAAACATATTACATGGTAACAATACAAGTAAAAACAATCATGAATCTTCTGACACTGTTTTCATATTTTCAGGTTTTTCAAACACTTACAATTAGTTCACAAGGCAGTCAATAGTGCACAAGTTGCTAACACTGCAAAAGAAAAATGGTACTGTCCATGACAAAGGGCTACATAAAATTACCTACAAAAAATTCTTCAGGGGTACCTAGGGTATGAAGTCCCAAACCAAATGAAAACTATTTCTAGAGAAGCTACTTGCCTAAATTTCTGGTGGTTTATATTCACATTTAAGATGCATTAAGTACATTTTCCATGAGGAATCTATTGATATATCTAACTAGTAGGTTATAGAAAACATCCACAACAGATGTAACTACATTACCAAACCAAAAAATATGTGTTAAAGTGTTGCCCAAAATCATCTAACACCCTCCATGTTAGACTGCTTGATTTCCTTTGTTTCATTACATTTAAGCTATTGGGATAATTTCATTATCTTTATACAAGCATCTTACATCTACCCTACTTTATTTCTTTTTCCTTCCTGTCTTAATGTTATTTCTCTTAGCCTCCTTTCTACAATATAATTTTTCATTTCTGCATATGAGCATCGGTAAGTCTCATCAGCAAATGGTTTCTAATACTAGTATCAAGAGGTTGGGAAATCACCTCTCAAAACCCTTACTCTTGGGGTATCTTTCATTCTTTTCTCCCATTAATTTCATCAACTTCAATATTCTTTCAAAAGATCTTTCTTCTGCTGAATATCACCCAGCTAGAACTTCTAATATCTGACCTGTCATGCATGACCCACCTGTCTGACCAAGTTTCCACTAATTCTTTTCCAATCTACAACTATAATCTAAAACCTTATTTCCATTTCATAAGAGGATTCTGTGCAAACAACAGTGAACTGTTACATACCACATGAATCATGAGTATCCAAACAAAAATGTAACCAAGCTCATAATCAGTTTCTTTACTACCACTATTTTCCTTTTTCATCTATTGCTTTCCTGACTTAAAACTTTATAGCAATCTTCAATTATATAAATTCTGGCTTCAAAGTCATGATATCCTCTCCTGCAAAAGCTGAAGTCCTCTTCTTCCGGAGCTTCATCATAAACAACTTGGGATGCCTGAAATCCCTTCAGGAGCTTCATCATAAACAACTTGGGATGCCTGAAATCCCTTCCGGAACTTCATCATAAACAACTTGGGATGCCTGAAATCCCTTAACTTACAGTGAATTAGCAGGTTGGTGGCATTGTTGAAACCATCTTTTTTTGCATTCTCAATGACCTAGAGTAGAGGTGTCAAACTCATCTGCTGTGGTAGGCCAACATATTTGCTACGGCAGGCCAGATCTGATATACAGGAGACTGTAAAATGTTATTCAAAATCCAAATATGAGCTAAGCCCAAAAAGAGAAAATATCTTGATCATCTAGGACCCAGGACTATTCAACACATTTCCTGGGGACAAGAGAAACACTATCTAGCTACAATGCTCATTGTAATCATGTTCTCAGACACAGATAAGGAAGTTAGAAAGAGTGCAGTCAGATGTTTCACAGATGAAATGAGAGTAAGTAAAACAAGTGAGAATATGGAAGATCAAGAAAAACTTCAAAGAGACCTGAATAATATGTACAGATGGGCAGATGAGAACTTATGGAATTTAATGAAGAGAAATCTGAACAAATCAGTCATGGGATAGCTAATGCTATTGCAGTGCCTACACATAAAGGCCCTAAAGAAATAGAAAAAGAGAGTGAAGGAAACATCAGAGATAGGGAAATAATTATATCTACCAGCAAATAAGTTGAATTCATGAGGAACATTGAAAAGAGGTAGATAAAAGTTTCCACTGATGCCGGGCTCTAAAGGAAATAAAAAATAGTCAAAGAATTAAGAAAAGAACATCCCCCAAACCCTTCACCTCCCCTTCCCTTCCCCCTTTGAATTGGGCAGAGAAAATAAAATGAGCGGATGAGAAAGAGCATGAACATAAGTAAAGTTTTTAACTTCCCCTTCCTCACATCCTCACATTTCTCATTCCCATCCAAAATAATTTGAATTTTATGACCAACAATGAGAAAGAGCATAGAAATGAGAAAGAATATAAAGGCAGGAAATGAAAATCAAGTAGGATAGAGTTAAGGTGCATTTTAGGAATGATGGTAAAACAGAGCATTACTTTTGTTTTAAATGATCTGTCCTAACATGGAGGAAGTGAAAAGGTTTCAGGCATCACTCCAACGTCAAGATGGTTGTACAGCATTACCCTGAACAGTCCCTCCCTAAAAAATACTGTAATCTGTGATGTATGGAGATATCAACAATCTTTAAATCATTTTCAAATTAACAGGTAAAACATACTGAGCTCAACACACTTTAAGAAAAAAGAACTAAAGAAAACAACTTCCTACCTAATAATGAACAATTTCCATAACTTACCCTTTGGCGATTCATTAACTTGCTTTCCTTCCATGGCTGCAAGAAAATGGCATACAAGGGGTAGGTGACAAAATCATACAAACAAACTCCAGCTCGGATAAGGCCTACACCAATGTTTATAGCAAATTCACCCATTGTACACCTGCAAGACAAAAACACATTTCAAAAATAGTGAAAACAAAAGGAAAAGGAAAACAAAATAAACATAATAAAATGTACAACCATCTATATTGTATGTCAATAATCCATTAACAAATGTTCTAAATCCACTAACAATTGTTCTAAATTCAATAAAACTGTGCAATACATACAAAAATACACTGAGAGCACAGTAACCCAGCAACCACCATATACTTAAAGGTTTCCAAAATTACATAAGAATAGCACCTAAGCCAACCCAGTAACTCATCAAGCCTCATTTACAGTTTCTGAACAACCTAAATGATATACATAAAACAATATCTACACTATTTCATTAACATTGCAACACATTACCAAGTTATCTTAATAATATGAAAGGTGTGCCATCAAGGATGTCCTTATATACGTACAACCGGAAGTTACAATTCTATCCTATTAACACACAAGAAACAGCACCAAGGCGATTTCATCAATACACTAATAAGTTCCTCTGCCTTTATGGTATCAACATGGCTGCTCTTGTACTGTATCATCAACAGCTGTTATCCTCAAAAATTCATAGCAGCATTAAGGATACCTGTGTATTACAGTTCCTACATCTCTAAAAGCTATTCTTACAATACATGAGCAAAAATGCCAAGGGTACTCACATGACATATCTGGAATGCTTTCTAACCTCTCCCAAAAATACATAAGCTAAAGCTACAATATTACAACAGTCATGAAAAAATCTCTCCCTAGGCAATCCAAGTGAAGCATTTCCACCAGTTCTTAATAGATCTTACCTAAAATAAAGAAAGAACCACACACACCATTCCTATAGCACATCATATGCACTTTCTGCATTATCCAAGGAATAAAATATGCAACAAAACTGTAATTAATAGTGGTGCATTGGCAAAGCTTCTTAAGATACCCCAGCAATAAGTTGGAAAATTTCTTCCATACTTGTCCTCCATTTCCTGTGTTAGCAAAGAAACGCCAGGATCAGACAAAAAAAAAAAAAAAAAAAAAAAGGCTGCATTCACTCACATCCATTTACAAAAACATCAAAACCACAGCCACCTATTTACATCTAGGCCCCACAGACCTTTCCATGGTTTACCCTGACTACTTCATATGCCTTGGTTTAGTCAAGTAATATGATGTCACTCCATATACAGAAATTATCAAAATTCACTCTATCCCTTGCATGTCTTTCACCCTCTTGCATGTTCAGGCTCTAATCACTCAAAATCTATTTCTCTCCACCCTACTATCTCCAGTTTGGTCTCTTTCTCCTTGTCCCTCCCTACTTCTGACATATATATATCCTCAATCAAACTTTTCTCTCATTCTCTCCATATGTCCAAACCATTTCAACACACCCTCTTCTGCTCTCTTATTACACTCTTCTTATTTCCATACATCTCTCTTACCCTTTTATCATCTACTTGACCAAACCACCATACACTGTCCCCAAATATTTAATTTCCAACATCACCCTTCTCCACATATCCTCATCTATAGCCCTGTCCTATCTACCTATTTATCTATCTCTGATGACTGTTCTCTGGAACTCCCTCAAGGGAGTGGCCTCAGCAATGGGGTCTCCATAACTAATGAACTTCAGAGCCGCTTCTTAGGCTTTAGTGTCTCACCCTCAACAGGCCACTGGCAGAGGGCAAGTCTAGCACAGTGTTTACTTAGGCTCCTACCTAATGTTCATAGTGAATACCTCTGCCTAAGGCTCCTGCCTAGTGCTCCTACCTACTCTTTTCTTTTCATACACACTCGCTATTACCCGCATTAGTGAGGTAGCACTCAAGAACAGATACTTGTTCAAGTAATGAAAAGGTAAGAGGGATTTATGGTAATAAAAAGAGTGGTTGAG
>JAUUDZ010459388.1:0-12275 GCA_032361705.1 Panulirus versicolor | reverse complement strand
CCCCCGCCTGCTTCCTGGATAGGACACTCCACTTCGCAATGCACACTACCATCAAAAGGACGGAGGTTTGTAGAGTTTCCGCAATCATACCTACTCTTTTATGTCCCGTCGCACCTCTGCTCTGTTAATGTTCTCGTTGACCAAAATAGTCAAGCTTGAACGTTACATGATGCCCTTAACCAACTGGTTATGATATTCCACACAACAACGTCGCTATTACTCATACATCTATCTTGTTCATCTATTCATAATTATCACAAGTGCCATCTCTTGAGGAGGTTCTAGTGTTACTTCTGGAACCCTTCCCCAGGAGCTCATACAGCTCCACGACTGCACTACTTCCAGTAGCAGGGAGACCACGATTTCCTTTGGAATAAGTTCATCAACAGCCGACGATACAGCTTCGCCAAAGCGACTCTTCACTCGCAGTGTAACCACAGGCAGACGGAGTCCGGTAGCACACACACACATTATATATATATATATATATATATATATATATATACAGTAAAAATGATGTCGAAATCGTGGGAGAAGGTATCATGAACCCTGCAGCCACTTCTCTGCCCAGAAGACATCACTACACCCGGCCGACACGTCGCTCCCTGCATCACCCACCACATTAAGTGGCTTATGTAGCAACGAAATCGAGCGTTCAACCCTCGCAACAACGACCTGTGTAAACAACTACGCAATAAGGTACAACGCCAAGCACGACCAGCGGAGACGACCTCACGTGGCCCAACAAACAAGCTGCAGCATTTAAAGCTGACACACATAGGTCTGTGGTATGACAATGTAAGAACTAACTGGATGTGACAAGCGGAGGTTCTCCCCCTTCTCTTGTGAGGACAACTTGGCAATGAGAAGGCAGCATACCACATTAACAACCATCTTTACCAATATTTGCCAACGGTTACCAAAACGAGACAATCCCCCTCCCACCCTACCAACCAACACTTCTCTGCCCAGAACACCGTAGGAGGATATCTAGCGGCTTACCGTACCGCCATCAGCGTCTTAAAACCAAACGCTCAACCGCATCCATAGATCTTCCAGTGAAACTGTACAAGGAATTCTCACGTCAATTTGCTACACCGCTAACCCTCATAATTAAAGCTTCACTCAGTCTAAATGGCCCACAGTTTGGAAGACGCCATATGACACTCCACTAACCAAATGCACAAACCCACACTTTCTTAATAGTCAACGACCCGTGGCAGTTACTTCAATCCCCAGTCTAACTGGTGAAAGTTGTGTGCCTGAGTGAGCCTATGCTGATACAGTGGACCCTCATCATGATAACATGAAGTCTCCTCCATCAGTCACTGCCATGTCTGCCTCCTACACTTCATTTACCACAACTTGCAGAAGCGCAAGACTTCGTAGGCACTCACCTTCATTGAGGCTTTCCACTGGTAAACCATAACATCGTCATAAAGAGCCGAGAACACGTGCGAGTCTCGTCTGGTGGGTGGCGGACTGCCACACCAGGCGACACCAAAACGTTCATCTTTGGGGAGCCACATCGGCGTCACCCCCAACATGTGGTGTACCACAGGGCACCAAGCTGGGGCCGCTCTGCTTCCTCATCCTTATCAGTGACGGTCTGAAGGACAATAGCCATCGCTGCAAGTACGTAGACGACTCCATCTTTGGCATCACTATTAACAACTACTTCACAGACCATCATCATCAACCATCACGAGTGGAGAACGGCCCACGACCTCACCATCAACTACACCACTACGGCCCACGACGTCACCATCAAACACACCACTACGACCCACGACGTCACCATCAACCACACCACTACGGCCCACGACGTCACCATCAACCACACCACTACGGCCCACGACGTCACCATCAGCCACACCAAGACTGTTATTATACACATCAACCTGGCCGCAGACAACGTCCTGCCCTGACATTACACTAATCCCTGACATCCTCCAGGTGGTCAACACTTCAAACGTATTGGTGTCACTACAGAAGACGATTTAAACTGGAAGAGTCAGGTCAGTACTATCATCCAATCTTCCTCATACCGTCTGTACCTTATCCGTATGTAGAGATCACCAGGCGGCCCACCAACTGAGCCCACGAATGTCTATACCATCTTCATTGTACCTAAGCTCACCTGCTCCTACCCAGCCTGGTCCTCCTCACTAACACCTACACAGAAGCATTAGATAAAAATATGCAAAAAAGCGTACGCAGAATCATCCTGGGCCCTTCTTACACCACCTAACATGAGGCCGTCATCTAAGATCAACACCGGCAGCTCATGTGGCGGTTGGCAATAAACTGCTGACACTCCCTAGTCACACAGACCTCCTCCCGCCTGACGCCCCTCCACCAAGGACTGCCATACGTCACCACAGTCGACATGTTCCAATCAAAGCTCGTATATATAAAACCAATCCTATAACTTCCTTTGTGAACATCATAAACAATCCATGAACAAGATCATTGCTATGCAAGTGAACAGCTCACTTTTCTGTTAGTTATGCTGTGTGGTATGTCCACTACTGTACTGCTGTAACTATTCATCACTCAATGTTTAACCAAGTATATCATGTATATACCATATCATATCCTCTGTAAAGATCCCTACATATCTGCCACCTTGTCTAACAGAAGTACCTTACCTGCATGTATTCTCGTGTGTGTGGAAACACCAACTCATCCTAATCTTAGGCTCTTGAATGATTTGTTTACCAGTAACTATCATGGCTTAACAATACTGTGAGAATCTGTAATACCTCAACTCTGTATCTTTTGCTGACTGGCTCACTAAATCCAATATACCGTTACTTAGTTATTCATTTATTTAAACATTCACACCATTATATCACCAGCATAATAATAATAATCATTATCATCCACAGCATTCTTGCAGCTGTTCAGTTTTCTGGATAAGTTTTGTCTCATAAGTTTTCTTCTTATTTCAGGAGGATGAGTGAAGAGCATTTCCCCATAACCCTCCATAATTCATCAATCAATGTACACAATGTCTCGCCAGTACATAAGGCAAATTTAGGCGAGAGTAAATTAAACAATATACTGTGTAACTTATACTGTGAGACAGACCTTCCATCATAAACTAATATAAAGATACACATAATTACTGAACACCTATCAACAAACTCGCACGCCTTCCTGAACACCACCATCCACAAGACCTACATCATCCAACTCTGCCAAATGTGACAAAAACAAACAAGCACATCTTCCTCCACATTACCTCGACCCATATGTGTATGTACACATTACACTTCTGACCCAAACGATCAGCATCACTTTCCTACAAAACACAACACATTCTTGTCAATGATCACATTAAGCCAACACAACTTTCCAAAGAACCACCATAAAACGCCTCCAATATTATCCAAGTTGAGGCATCTGCCAACCACCCGTTAATATCTGCTAGTGATGCATCTCAATCAAAACCTACACAACTCGTCTGCAACAAACCCTGATAATACATCATACTTGCACGTACAACATTCCAGCTTGGCCCAACCACTCTTGCTTACACAATTTATCACACACAAACACACACACCCTTCCCTACAGAGCACACATACTGAAATCTTCTAAACCTCTTACATCCTCCTCCACTTTCTACTCCTTATCACTGTTATCACCCACGTCCAAACTCCTTAAAAAAATGATGCACACGAGATAAACACATCACCCCACTCTTCCCCACACATCAGGGTTTCAGACACAATCACTCCAATGCAAGCCTTATTTTCGAGTTCCAGAAAGCATTTGACAATGCTGCATGAAGAATAAGGTCAGTAAAGAGGTCCATCCTCAAGTTACAAACAATGGGCAGATTACCTCAATAAAGTGAAAATAACCTTCGTGGAAGACAAGTTCGCATGTCAGAATAGTCATCTGAATATGGGTTGGGATGACCAGACACACCACAGGGCTGGCTGGCAGGCGTGAATGCTCCTCCTGATCCATGCAAATGACTTACCACAAGGACTGGAATCCCATCTGAGCATGTTTACCAACTCATGACGGGTGGCAAGAACCAACGTTTTACCTCAAACGAAGCAAAGTCCTTTACCTTCAACAGGATTGTTAACATATGGAGTGGTTTACGAACAACAGTGGTTGAAAGTTGTACTATAGACATGTTGAGGAACACACTTATCAACAGTTCGCTTCAAGTCCATGGGTAACATTACCTGCGCCTCCTTGGTCACACTGACAGTTTCCTGCAGGATCTGCCCTTTCATTATCAGCATGACCCTACACCTACCGCACTAACCAGGGAGTCTGGGTGTCTGTCATCCTGATCCTCGGGGGACCCACCAGTTTGTTGAATTCCTTCATATACCTTTGTATTGTACACCAGCATTATGATGATACGGGTAATATTACGGGCAGGGAGCATGTCCGCACTATAAGGAAAGTAAGCAATGGTCAGAGCCAATGAGAGAATAGTACTGACCGCTCTTGAGCAGCTCCGGGGCCAGGAGGTTGGAGAGGTCCGGGTCATCGCCGTACCAGAAGACCCACAGTTCCTTGGGAGAATGTCGGAGTGAGTGACGCTGCTGGTGGTGGTGGTGTGCTTGCTGGGGGCAGGAAGGGCTGGGGTCCTGGGGTCCTCGCCACGTGCGACGCCACACACAGAGTACGTCTGCGGCGATCATGCGAGCGTAAGACACCAGCACCGGGTCTTCAAGGGGGTCAGCTGGGACCCCGCTCCCAGGACCCCCGTCGCCGTCTCCGGCGCCGCCGCCGCCGCCTCCCACGCCGACGCCTCCCCCGCCAGGGTTGTCCCAAACGTACACACGCCATTTAATCCCGCACAGATCAGTCTGAAAGGAAAACAATTATTGATTAAAGATCACGAAGAAAAGGGGTCAATCAACGATTCCTGTACATATCAGAGGAAGGACGAGGTGAGGCAGGCTGTAGCATGCTTCATACTACTACTACGTCATGATGAACATATGTAGCATGGATCATACTACTACTACTACTACATGATGAACATATGTAGCATGGATCATACTACTACTACTACGTCATGATGAACATATGTAGCATGGATCATACTACTACTACGTCATGATGAACATACAGTATATCATCTTAATCTTGAATGTGACTCCACCTGTGTGTGTGTGTCCCCAGCCATCAGGACCCTGGTGTTGCTGTGTGTGTGTGACCAGGTCACGGCCCGCTGGCCAACCTCAACATTTTATACATAACTAACTATTGTGATCCTGAACACCGACCGACACATGTTGTGTACACTGCTGACAGCATCATCGACTAATGATACCATAATACAGGTCTCTGGTCTTACCTTACCTTCCGTCTTTCAATTCCACCACTCCAGGAAGCACCTGCCACCATTTTCTACGTGATCCTACGAACAACGTCACCAAGCAGGACACTGAGACAGTGAGAAGTAAGGTAGGAGGATCACACAAAACCCCGCTTCTCAAACCATCGTCTACCCACACACCAACTTCCTCCACCACGAACACATGTTAATTATGCGGTAAGAATTCCCTTAACACTATTATAATGGCCATGTGTGGCAAGTGAACTCAATTAACCGGGTTATATATTAGGTAGAGAGAGATGCCAGGCGGGATGGTGGCAGGAGGCAACCTGGGAATACGTGAAATGTAGTAAAAGAATAAGTCATGGATGAAGATAATCAGAGTAAGAAAAGAAAACGTAAAGAGATGGCTGAAGGATCAACACAGAAGACGGGAACCTACCAACGCCAGCTACTACACACGACAACACAAGTTCCACATGCTTTATAGTGCAACAAACACAACCACACATTCCTATGACCATCAAACATCAGCGTCCCTGACCCAACACACGTAGGTTCTAACATGACACATAACGTGCTCGTAGTGGAGGTCGCTATTAATATATTAGGAACAACGACGCAGTCTTTCATCTGCCCCCATGTAAAGACTCGTCTTATAATATAAAGATTTCACTTCCCAGGTAGTGAAGCATTGCGTTAGTAACTTATCGTTCGTATATCTATTTACACCAGAGAGTATAAGCTTCCAGGGTAAGGAGCTGGTTGGTCTGTTGTTGTTCAAGGCATCTCGTGTGGTGCTGCAATTGTCTTCCTCTATAAATAATGTACACATTTGTAGCACAGACGTCCTCCTCTGACAGCTATATCATTACTGTTCCCTGCTTCATACAGTACGTACCCCTCCCTCTCATGAACCCGGTCGGCACATTCCAGCGAACCTGTGGGTGTCAAGCAAGAAGTAACCTTGTGAGCAAGTTAATGACCGACCCTTCCAGTACTTCCTGAGGCTCAGCCACCATAACGTGCACTACAGGTTACAGCCCGTCCCAGTAATCCCGGTTCTTAAGGCAAGTGATGGTAAAAGCTCCCCCGACATGAGGTACTTCGACTGTGTCTCCTGCGTTGTCTTCCAATCAGGAGTACGAGCGCCTTGAACAATGTCAACAGCGGTCGTGGTTCCCTCGTTATGAAATCCCTCAATACCCAACCCACAATCATCTTGGCTGTTGCTACACTGTCTTCGCCAGAGGTCCTGAGGTGGTTTGACATGTACAGTCACACACAATCTGAAGGAATTAATGTCATCTCAACAACAGTCCCACATGTGCACACACGTGAACAATGTCTGCATGACGGAAGGGGGAAAAAGAGTGATAGCATAACTCAAAATTCGACGTGAAGGATTACACACACACACACACACACACACAGTGGGCCCACAGCCGACCACTGTTCATCCTTCGTCGAAGGTGCTCGATAAATGGGTGCTTGGCCTAAACTGGGATATGCTAGTGTGTATGGTCACATACGAACACACGATGCAAAAATGTCTTAACTTACACTAGGTCAACCAGCAAGTGAAGAACATAAGACTGCAAGACACGACTTTACCAAGACAGGCGAAGAACAAAACATGAAACGAATATTACGGACAAGGATTAACAGGAACAGGAGGGGCGCAAGTACAGTCCCTTGGAGGACTGAGCTAGTTACTATGGGGGGCACTAGTGATGGCATGGTTAACAACAACGTGTTGTGATCTATCAGTTTAATCAAAGGTTGTTTATCCATAACACATATTTTTCCGTTATTCCCATCTTTCACATTTTGTGCCATGACACCATCCACGGTCACATGTGTCAAATGCTTACTTTTGATTTACAAAAGTAGATCACGTCAGCGTTATCTATGTTTCCTAGTTTCAACAATCCTATCACCATGGTAATATCTATCGTAGGTCTGCAACTATTGTTTCCCTACTGTAAAGTGCTCGTTTTCCTCATTCTAGCTTCCTTCTCACTGGTGTATATACGTCTTTTACATGTGTGTGTGGAGCATTAATATGGTCATGTCATTTACACATTCCTCCTTTGTTTTGGTGTTCACCAGGGCTTCCCCATTACGTGGCACACATCTCTGATCACATCCTCCCAGTTTTACCGTTTACTATTACATCTGTTTCGTTGTGTTCTGACTAAGCCGTTTAGCATCCTAGCTTGTTTTGTCCTTCAATCAGGTTGTGATAAGGGTATAAGGTGCTTGAGATGGTAATATCACATAATCGGTCCATATTGTTTGAGAAAAGTCCAGAATGTTATTTCCTCAGGTTGGTCTTGTTGATGGTTGGCTGTGGGAGAACTTTTCACATAGTCTGACGAACTCATGTTGCAGCTGTTCGTCCAAGCTGCTACCAGTGTCAGTATCTTCCGCTACGATGTTATTATTTCCTGCCAGTCTCTATTTAATGTGTGGCAAGTTGAAGTCTACTACTACAAGTGTGTATGTGGGTCTCGGCTTCCGAGGAGGACGAGACATGATTCTCTTACTTAACTGTTAAGTAAATTCGTGACACTTTTCCTTCGGTGGTCTACATAAAAGTCAATAGTGACAACGAGTGCTTCTACTACAATCACTTGAGGAGTTATGCTGTTCAACTGTTATAAATGTATCTACTACGTACAGTACAACTCCACAAAATCTTCTAGTCTTGTCGCATGTGTACAGGTTGTAACTTGGGATCCACACCTTGTACTTCCAATGTTCTTTTGTGTTTCAGTATCAGCCGAAAATACTGAACTTGCCTCGTTATCAAGCCACTCAAAAATGGTATCTATCTTATTTGTTTTATGTCAACTAAGTCACTATATGTTGGCATATATATATATACTGGATTTTGTATGGCTTGTCTCGGTGTTGTTTTAGGGGTTAATATGCTCTGTTCTGCTGAATTGGAAACACTGCCTTCATTTCCTTCACTATTCTATGTATTTTCTTCCTCTGGTAGTTCTCAAGTTCTTCGTTTGTATCAACGTAAGGCCCCTGTTGATGGTAACGATATATGGCTGACTGTTCCATGGTTTATGTGCTCAAACTTCTCATATTAGGGAGTTTCCTGTCTATGCGAATATAGCAACCAAAACCAATATTTCGAGGGTATTCTTCAACCATTCATATTCTACATCTCGTGTCTTCTCCCTATACTCTCCTTTCACCCATGTGCGAGTGTGGTACCTTGATAATCTGGTCATCCAGAGTCCTGCACGTAATATGGAACACCACAAAAACACATCGGCCTCAGCCTTGGTTCCTCTGGTAACCACCGTCAATAATTTGCTGGTTTAAAACTCTTTCATCTACTTTCCGAGTTTCCCTTACTTTTGTGTGGCCACTTTCTTCCTCTGATAACACTCCTCACTTTATCAACAGCTTCTGCCAACTCGAGTAGTAAAACTCGATACATTCTTCAGGTTAAGCTGGCTCTGTGGTCTATAATGTTGAAACATTAATGTTGATCCCCCTTTTCTTAACTGTGGGTGGGTAGAGTAAAGCATGAAAGGTGAGACAGGGGAAGACTGCAGTGTGTACACGTGTATGGTGTGAGACTTTTGATGCGTGTGGCTGATATTCTGGAAGGAAGATTTTGGTGCACTATTTATGTACCCCCTGTTGAATACTTTCTGAGCCCACCCCCCTCACACACACACACACACACACACACACACACACACAGCCCAGGCTGGGCCCAGGCTGCTGGACTGGCTCGTTGGTCCACCAAGCTGTTGGAAGCCGCAGCCCTAGACCCACACAGCCCCAACAGCCTGGCTGGTCTGATACACGGTAGGTCCTTGTCCAGTGCACTCTGGTACTTCTCTACCGTGCATCCCATCCTGTTTCTGATGGTAGATGGCAAGGTGAGGAAGACACTTGGGCCCCGGATGTTCAAGACGTTCTCTCCTTTGGTACATATCAAATCTTTGAATTTCTGAGGTGGTATTTAACATAGACTTACATGTTTGTCGTGCCAGGAGGCTGTTACATGCCAATGTAAGTTGGAAACCATAACTTCTCTGAGTTTCCAGGTATATATGCCATCTCCGGCCCATGCATGGTGTACAGCCTTAAGAGGTTTTAGTCGTTATCGTTAGTTTAGTTCCCTCGCCACATTATCATGGGCTGTGAAAGATCTCTGAATACATTCCAATTCCACAAGTTCGCCTGCATGTCTCATTTTCTAATGGTTCTATCTTATCTGACACCTGCAGAGCTTAAGGTTTTCTTCCATTTCCTTCGTTTAGTCATCAACCGTTTTCTGTACATTTCCTTTTAGAGAGAGAGTTGAGAATCCAGCAAGACTACACGAGCCGGGAGGAACCATAAGATGCTCGAGAAAGCGTCGGAGCATCAGAGAAGTCAACACTGTTCAGTGCTGGGAATGTACGGAATACGACTACAGAGGGATCAGTGGTACATGGAACTGTGCAGGAGTTAGGAACCTATGCAGGAAGCAATAAGAGACAAAGCTTACTATAAAGCTAAGGTCTCACCTGCTCTGTGTCGGGGGATACATGATAAGAGGAACAAATAGAGGAAAAGGATCGGCCCTCTTAACAGAAGTGTCTTAAGTTTCTGGTAATGTTTACCTTGTGTTTACGGAAGCTTCCAGTTCCTTAGCATGTATCATGACCGAGATAAGTACCATGTAATGAACCTCATCTTCAGCTTCTACAATTTATACGTAATGACGGAGTGACGGAACTTGAAAGCGATATTCATGAGGCTCCTGTAATACAACCTTCAATGTTGGCCGACTAGAAAACCACCACAACAGCATTACCACCAACAAACATCATCGTCTGCCCTGAAGGTGGAACAAGAGAAGGCCTTGCCTCCTTCACCTACAAAACAGCTTACTTTAAAGTGAGAAAACAAGAACAAAAGCTGTCACTCTGAGCCTGGAATTGGACCAAGCGTCACCCCAGCTGCAGCCCAATAACCCACCACCTTCACGGGATCCCACACACGTGACAACAATCACAACGGTACTATACACAATCTCCCAACCCAGTGTAGTTCAGCGTGCCCGTCTGTACGGGTGCTTCAACATCAAGCCGCGTCCAGTGTTGTCTGGTTTTCAGACTGATGGCTGACCCAGGTTAAGGTCCTTATGATGGAAGCCCGGCACGGGAAGACAAGGCCACGATGGATGGAAAGTAAAGGTCCTTAAGATGGAAGCCCGGCACGGGAAGACAAGGCCACGATGGATGGAAAGTTAACTCAAAAAAAAAAAACTTTTTTAGATGGTGGAAAACTTGCTTTTGAAAATATGGCAGGTCATGATTGTTACGAAAAACTTCTTGCATAATGAAAAAACAATGGACGATATGAAAAAAATATTGATAAGAAAAAAAATAATAAGAGTTATCTGGAGCATCTGGGAGATGTTAAAGCTATACTAGTGTAGAAGCTTAGCAAAACCAGTTATTCTGACACAGAGGGTAAGATTTTGTGTTTTGGAAGATGCTCAAGTTATAAACACATGACCACATCAGGGCCGGGCCTTAACCGAAATATAGAAAGGATCATGAAATGAGGAAAAAGGACAAGGGAAAGTATTTACAATTTTTGGAAGTACAAACCTGTTTATCAAAATGTGCCAGGTCATAGTTACTGGGGAGAACATGTAAGGGTAAAGATTTTCAGAGCTTCGAGGTGTAGGGATAGAAACAGTTCTTAATACGGCCCATCCTTCCGTTGCCAACACCAACACAGCAATTTTGTACGCAGAAACTTGCCCAGGACTGCGAAGTCTTGCTAGTGGTGGGGGCACGCAAGCAGCAAAACCAAAGTAATACATATAGAACAGAGGAAGTGGGCCACCCAACACTGCAGCGTAGGGCAAGCGGGTCAAGTTCTGAAGTAAGGCTGGGACAGTTTATAAGTCGGAACTGCTCTAAACTTAACTCTGTCAAGGAAGAATGCACAGCTGGAACCGCCCCACATGTGAGGGCAGTACTCCCTACGGGGACGAGTCAATCCCTTGTATATACGGAGCAACTGTTCAATAAACGTCGACCATCTGAACAACAGAACTCCCAGTTTCTTGTGAGGCCGTCGTCTTAGCAATTTCCGTAACATGGGGTTTCCAATAGAGTGTGGATGTTACAGTAATACCAAGTATGTTCACTGAGTTAAGAGGAAGAATTCCGGAACTCTCAAAAGAGAGAGGAAAGTTGAGAGGAATCTTCGATGGCTAGACAGATGGGCAGAAACTGGGTCTTAGAAGCATTAAACGTAAACAGATTTCGTCTGACCCACTGATATACCATATCTAAGTCTAGAGTTTACGGAGGAAGATATGTCGAGAGGAAATGCACATCGAGAGAAAAACGAAGACGAAGCAGAACTTAAGGATGTGGAGGAATGCAGTATTGAGGCGTCAGCGTATGATTGCACTGGGTTATTTGAAAAATGGAAATCGTTGAAAAAAAAGGAAAAAAAAAAAATATGAGATATGAAAGAACCTTGAGGGACACCACTGTTAACAGAAAAAGGGGATAGACTCATCCATCAACAACCACAGAGATAGATCGGCCAGAGAGGACGCTAGATAGGAGAGAGTAAAGTGAGAGAGGGATACCAAAAGAGGGGAGCTTAGAGATAAGACCTCGCTGCCCCTCCTGTCAAAAGCTTTGGATATATCAAGAATTCCCTAAAATCTTTCAGGGATGATGACCGGACATTAGTAAGATAGAAAATATCACTAGTGGATCTCACCTTACGGAAGCCATCCATACTGGTGATCAGAGAGAAGACTAGGATTCAAGGTGTCTGAGGATATGGGATTGAGGTGGGATTCGAAGACTTTGGAAACGGTTGATGTCAAAACAACAGGACGATTGTTTGGGATGTATCCACGCATGCTTCCAAGAAGAAAATGTTCTTGTTTCTAAAA
>JAUUDZ010459378.1:0-12275 GCA_032361705.1 Panulirus versicolor | reverse complement strand
ACAGCTCCCTTTCCATATCCAGGCCCAACAAAACTTTCCATGGTTTACCCCAGACTTTTCACATGCCCTGGTTCCATCCACTGACAGCACATCAACTCCGGTATACCACATCGTTCCAATTCACTCTATTCCTTGCACGCCTTTCACCCTCCTGTATGTTCAGGCACTTCACCATTGTCCATACATACAATGAATATCGTTAACAACCATCAACAACACAGTCACCCCCTTTTTGAATAAATTCCACTGCAATGCCATCAACCTATCACTTTGAGAGTCATTGCCAAGCAATTCATTGATGGACCTGCTACTTGGATAATGGCTGGGTGGATCGGCCATAAGTGTCACACCTGCATAACAAGGCAGAAGCTGAAGGTGGAGAGCAGGAGGAGTCATGAAGCCTGCGAGAGTTTGCTATGTGACCTTCCAACTCGTAGGAGCAACTAGGAACATTCTGAACAGATGACTCACTCCTTCGACGACGAAAGGTCATGCTGCCACACTGTCCGTATATGTAGCTCAGGCCCACATCACCTCAAAATTTTTTTTTTACTTTATTGATAAGAAGTGTAAGCTTTTTAAACAAACATCTCACACAGGTACACACGGTAAAAAAAATGTACCTAATTACATTTTGTCGTGTAAAACATAAAGAACGCCACAGACAAAGGAGTGTGAGAAGTGCCCATTGCTCTGCACACACACTGGTCGCTCTGCTTCCACGCTACTATAATATATCTCTTTCTAACAACAGAACTTCCTGTCATTTGCCATAATAATGAAAGTTTTGTAGATTTTATATTTCAGTGGGGGAACTATAACGATGGGCTATTATAATCATTAGGAAATATGTCTCACATTCACACTTACCAGCCCTATTGAGACAATAGAAGTCGCATTAATAGTTTAGAAATTTATCGAACCTCTCTGGAAAGATACATTTCTTAAATGAGGACATTAAAACAAGTCTTTTGTCTCTCTTGGCATTCATCATCCTTTCAACCTATGATATTTTGACCTTTTTTACCTAAGGGTCAAATACTTAACAACAATTTCTTAATATCATTCACCTGGATATCTAAGATTATGATAGATGATTTCTGTAATAAATGTTCTAAGTCCACAACTACACGATTTCATCCTATTTTCAAATATATTACAGACCACACTCATCAGTGAGAGCAATCAGCGCCTGTCCAAATATGTTACAGACCAAATAATTATAAATCACCATGCTATAATAACCGATTCTATATTAAAAACATATGACTGACTCCTGTACAAGGGCAATGTCAGTTTTCAAGTTTCACTTACCAACATCTGAGTCTCCATTGTTGCGAGGATCACCCATTGCTCTGAAAAAAACAGCAAAATAAACCTAAGAATAGAAATATACAGCCTTATTCAATATGCTGTTCACTCCTTAATTTTAAACACGAATAAAATCTCCATTCCTAATCCAAAAAGCATTTGGGGATCCAAGTGAGTTCGAAAAAAATTCACAATTTCACTATCCTTGACATATATCATTACTTGCTACTGATATTTACTTTAAAACAATCATGTGTGTGTCGTTGTCCAGCCATAATATTTGCCCAAATTACAGAAATGACTTGAAAACAGTGCATTTTCTTGCACTGTAGTATACCTAGCCTGTTTATTTATTATTATCATTATAATTATTAGATCCTTTGAAAAAAGTGAGAGCAAAGGACGTAAGGAGAGTGGGGGAGGAATGGAATGTATTTAGGGAAGCAGCGATGGCTTGCACAAAAGATGCTTGTGGCATGAGAAGCGTGGGAGGTGGGCAGATTAGAGAGGGTAGTGAGTGGTGGGATGAAGAAGTAAGATTATTAGTGAAAGAGAAGAGAGGCATTTGGACGATATTTGTAGGGAAATAGTGAATGTTGGAGATGGAGTGAACCACAGAGTGGTTGATGGGGACAAAGGTCTTGGGTGCATTGAGGAGAGTTTGGAAGAAAGGTCACTGTCTGTGAGAAGGTGGGTATGTTTGGTAATAGAATGGTCCTGACAGTGTCGTATGGGTGAGAATTAGGCCTTAAATGTAAAAAGATTTGAAGAAGGTGAATGTGTTGGAAATGAAATTCCTTAAGACAGTACATGATGTGGGGAGGGTTGATCGAGTAAGGAATGACATTGTAAGAGAGAGAGAGAGAGAGAGAGAGAGAATTGACAGTAAATATTGTGGGAAGCAGCAGACTTGCTTAACACTCTTAATTCATCCTAGGAACAACAGGTGGGCTTGTTGCTTTTTGTGCATTCATCTCCAGGTAGAATGAGTCTCACTCGACTGTAGAGCGGAGTTGAAATTTGCTTGGTGTCTGTATTGTCTACTTGGAGTATATATATTGTCATCAGCTATTGAGAGAGTGAGATTTGCACTGCAGGCCAACTTTGTGAATGGGTTAATCTGAATAGTTTTTTACCTGCAGTTGTGAAACATCATAGATCACTTATGGGAAAATTGCAGTTTTCTGCACAGTGGCAGTATTGTAACCAATAAGGTTAGGAGGTGCTGCTGCTGTGAACTGACATAAAATTGGTGAAAGTTTTCAAGTTTCAGTACTTCAAGGGGATACTCTAGTTTTTAGGGTATTCATGTCTCACACAGCTTTCTCTTGGTGACCTCATTACTACACCCATAGGGGTGGAATTGAAGGGGAAGGCATTGTCCAACTCCATTAGGGCAATCTTTTTTGAATCACACAAACACCTGAGGTGTGCTGGAACTTTTAAGTTATTTAGACAATTTTGGAGCCTTGCTGCCTCTGGAAACACTGCACTGGAGTTGCCCTTTGCCAGTGGCCTGTCAAGCATAAAGCACAAAAGGCTAAGAAGCAACACTGGAGTCTTCCAGTTATGCCGAGGAGTAAAAGAGATAAGGGATTGAGGGTAATGGTGCTGAATGTAAAGGGAATGATTGGTGAGAGTAAAAGGAGGGAGCTTGTGGAGAAGTTTAAAGGTTATAGATTGAATTTGCTGGGGATTAGGGAGACCCATATTCTTGGGCAGGGTGTATGGAGTGAAAATGGAAATGATGAATGCAGATTGTGGGAGGCCACGGAAGGAGGAATGATATTGATGGGAATTAATGAAAATTAGAAGGGAAGGGAAAGAAGAATGTGCAATTCTGCTATCACCGAGAGTGTGTTAGGGTTTTACAGAGCATGGATGGAATGGATCAAGAATAGTGTGAGTGAAAGTAAAGATTGGAATTTTAAAGTATCAATGGGTATGTGTACATCCACCTGTGAATATGAAGACAGTACGAGGTACGGATGAAATTAAGCATTTCTTGAGAAATTTGAATAACTATGTAGACGGTATAGAGATTTAGAGAAATATAGTTGTAATGAGTGATATGAATGCAAAAGTGGGATATGATGAAATTGGCAAGATAGTTGGTAAATAGTGCCTGAAGTAAATGAGAATGGAAGTTATCTTGTGGATATTTGTGCTGAGAGGGGTTTATTCCTTACAAGCATCTTTTTTCAGCACAAGATGATCCACAGCTATACATTGATGAGGAATGATGGAAGAGAAAAGCAAAAGGCTGTGATTGATTATGTCGCAGTGGATGAAAAATTGAGAAAGGCCATGCTAGATGCTAGAGTTGAGAGGATTCTTTGTAGACTCTGAGCATTTTGCTTTTATTGTGGGGATAAGCATCAGGAAGAAGTGAAGGTATGGTGTAAAGAAGAATGGAGGAGTAAAAGTGTTGGCAAGTGAGAAGATGAGTCGGAAAAAATGCATGGAGGAATATGAAAGGAAGGTAACTGAAAGCTTAGGTGAAAGTGCAGTGAATGTAAGAATGCAGTCAGTATGAATGAGGTGTTTAGAATGTGTAGAGTAATACTATTAAAGGTTGTAGAATTAGTAGTTATATACAAGGTCATGAGATATGGGAATGAAAAGGGCAGTGCATGGTGGACAGAAGAGATTAGAAACACTGTGGAGAAGAACAAGGCATATGGTAGATTTCTTAGTAGGAATGTACCAGTGGAAGGTCACCAAAGGATGAGGGAAGAATATGAAATATGTAAGTGGAATGTTAAGAAATTGATAGAAGAAAGCAAGGAAAGAGGGGATGAAGATTTTGGAAGAAAGTTGAGTGATAAGTTTCGGAATAATAAGAAATTAAACTGGAAGGAGATGAAAAAGGATGGATGTGGACGTAAGAATGGAAATGTTAATGTGAGAAGGAAGGAAGGAGAGTTGCTGAATCAAAAGGAGGAAGTAAAAGGAAGATGGAAAAGTATTTTGAGGAACTGATGAATGTGGGAGAAGTGGAGGCAGCAATTGTTACATGCATGGGTATGGAGGATGGAAGGAAAAGGATACAAGTGCAAGGGCCTATTACATAAAGGGAGTTAAGAAGGGCAATAAAGAGGTTGAAGGTAAGAAAGGCACCAGGAGTGGATTTGATTACAGATGAAATGCTGAGGTATGGAGGAAAAGTGTGGTAGAGTGGATGCATCTGCTATGTAATTTAGCTTGGAAACACGGTTGTGCGTGAGGATTGGGTGAAAGTTATTATTGTTTCTTTATTCAAAGAAAAGTTGCTAAGGATGTATGTAGCAGTTGTAAAGGAATAAGTCTTTTAAGTATATCAAGAAAAGTGTTTGGAAGAATAACTAGAATGATGGAAGTGATTGAATGCTAAGTGAGTAGCATTGGATTTTTAGGAAAGGTAGGGTATGTGTGGATAAGATTTTTGTGGTAAAGATGACCGTGGAAAAATATACATCAAAAGGTAAGAAGTTCGTGGAAAAATATACATCAAAATGTAAGAAGTTGTATCTGGAGAAAGTGCATGACAAAGTCAGGTGGAATGCTTTTGGGATGTTTTAAGGATATATGGGGTAGGTTTACAACTGTTGAATGATGTGAAAGCCTTCTACATAGAAGCAAATGCATGTGTAAGAGTGGATAGCGAGTTGAGCAAAAGTTTTAGTGCACATGTGAGTTTGAGGCAGGGCTTATTGATGTCACTATGGCTGTTTGACATATATATTGATGAATGATAAGCTATATGAAAGCAAAACCAGGGAAAGGGGATGCAGAGATGGAGTGTGACAGAGAAATGGTAGCTAGTGGCAAGCCTGTTTGCAGTGATAATGTTTCTGTTGAGAGTGAAGAGGAGTTGCAGAAGATTTTGTGTGTGTTTTATGATGAGTATAAGTGTTGGTGATTGCTGGTAAATGCAGCTAAAAGTAAAGTAATGGTGTTGAAGGGAAACAGAGTGAAAGTATAGATTTTGTGAAACCAAATAGAGTGAAAGAAGAAAGTTTACCAAACTGTGCTTTGGATATGGGGAAGAGAAAGACTGGAAGAGGTGAGAGAATTTAAGTATTTAGGAGTTGTCTTGAGTAAGGTTGGTGATATGGAAGGAGGGATAAGGTAGAGAGCAGTACAGGGTAGAAGGGTCATTGGTTCCCATAATAAAATAATGAAGGGTAAAGGTAGAAATACAGAAGTGAAGAGAGGATTAAGGGACAGCATAGTTCCCCCAACCCTGACCTATGCAGTCAAAACATGGACATGGAATGAATCACAAAAGTCAAGAATCCAGGCTGTGGAAATAAACTATTTGAGAGGAGCATATGGAATGAATAAGGAAATGAAAGGATGTATGATAGATGTGGTATGGCAGGGAATGCAAAGGGAATGAATTGTAGAGTTAGTGAAACATAATACTTTGAGGTGGTTTGGGCATTTGGGAAGAATGCAAGACTGGAAGTTTGCAAGGAGAGTGTATGATAATACAATTAAAGGGGTTGGAATGAGAGAAAGCCCACCTAAGACGTGAGCAAATAGAGTGGAAGAATACTGGAGGGAGAGAAATGGTGGAAGAATGCTTGGAATGGTATATGAGAGGGAATCACATAGGTCAGTGATAAGTGGAGACTTTTGCTATGGCCACCCCCTTGATGGGAGTTCGTGGAGGGAATGGGCATTAAATATGTATGGAACAGGCATCAGATATGTACATAGATGGATAGATTGATTGATGAAAGGTGAGCATCATATAGACCCAGATCTTGAAAATGGCTTCCGCATCATAACTGTAGCTGTCATTCACTTTGAGTTTTACATTAGACACTATCTAGGAGA
This sequence comes from Panulirus versicolor, assembly GCA_032361705.1. Taxonomy (NCBI): domain Eukaryota; kingdom Metazoa; phylum Arthropoda; class Malacostraca; order Decapoda; family Palinuridae; genus Panulirus; species Panulirus versicolor. The sequence continues at coordinate 6,140 of JAUUDZ010459378.1, read as the reverse complement.
AACATTCATGGTTAGAGGAAGGACCCTGTTAATTTGTGTGAATGGTCAAAGGTCACTGTCACTTTGACCCTATTCCTGAAAGTGGTTTCTGCATGATAATTCCTTGTATTTGTGAAGCTTCACAGGTAGGTCATTTGTTTTGAAGTTGGTTCCTATTAATTTAGGGGTTATAGTTCAGAAGTCAGTGTCATAGTGACAGTGATAACATATTTGAAATCACCAAAGGGAGGGTTTAGGTATTGATTTTGTATGTTTAACCCTTCCGGGATAGTGGATTTCTTAAAAGTTGTCTCCCATAATGTAGATTTTTAGCAATATTTTTTGATATAAAAAGTACGAACTACAAGCCATTTAAACATAGTGCCCCATAGATATTTAAACTTTGGTAGACTCCAAAGATTTTTAATTATTACTCTTAATTGCTGTTTCCTGCATCAGCAAGGTAGCGCCAGGAAACAGAAGAATGGCCCATCCAGTCATATACACATTATATACATAAACGCCCATACACACGCATATACATACACAGACATATACATATATACACATGTATGAATACATACTCATACTTGCTTACCTTCATCCAGTCCTTTTGGTACCCTACTACTCAGGAAATAGCGTTGCTACCCCCCACTTCAGCGAGGTAGTGCCAGGAAAACAGACTAAAAGATATGTAAATCTTTATGAACTACCATCTTGTAATCTGAGTATTTAGTCAACAGCCCAGACATTTGATCCTTTCTGTAACTTCCTATGCATAGAGATTGACAATCCATCTGATATATTGAAAATCACTTCAGAGTTCCCAGACATGTCTAAATATGTAACTGGTTGTTTTCACTGAAATGCATATAATCTTGTTAATGCTGTATAGTAGGGTGGGTTCCTGGGTGGGGGAGCACTTGATGTCAATCCACCTTGGCTTTCTCTGGGTGATTAAGCCTTATTGGTATTCTTTCATGTTAGTTGGAGCTGGGGAAATGTGTAGTACATATACATGCTTTAAGGAAGTAAAGGAAACAGGAGATTCTTCAAATATGAGAAGATTTGGCCTGAAACTGTTGCAAAGTTTGTCTGTACCAGGTGCCAGCAGCTGCTGTGACAGTTGTAATCCAAGGATTAATGCTTAATACTTTCTTTGCACTGGACCAAGTCTTTGACTGGTTGTAGTAAAGTGTACCAAACCAAAGTTTTGGCTTGAGACCTTCATGCCATCATTTAAATTCTTAGCTGATATGAAGATATATCACAAGTAAGAGAACCCTTGAACCATCAAAGACATTTTGTTGTCATTTCAGAAAGTGCAATGTACAGTCACTAATGTGAAAATATTTACAGTAAAAGAAACAAATCTCCTGTATTAATTTGTAGATTTTTTATGATGAGATATTTTCTCCAACTCACATAAATTTGTGTGTGGTAATGATAAATGAATACGTAAATGATAAATATAAACAAAAAAAACATGCGTGTCAGAAATATTGAGATAGTAAGTATGGAACATATAGAATCACACCTGGTAAAATACCACATAATGTGTTCTGTAATATGTTTAAGTGCCTGTAGAATGAAATCAGACTTAAGAAAAACCCTTAAGCATCATAAGATTTATGAGTAAAGAGGATCTGTACCACCGCTTAGGGCACACAGTATACTCTGCCACACCCATCTACACTCTCCAATATCAATGTAGAGGAATGATACTACTTTTCTTTGGTAATTTCTTCAATGATACATGATGGAATATTTTTTTTTTTTTTTTGGGGGGGGGGTTATTTCTTTCATTGGTATATGATGGATATTTTTTAAGACAAAATGTTACTTTTTTAGGGTATTTGCATTCAGAGACAAGTAATTTTTAGTCAGTATCTTGTTTCCTAATTAAAATCATCTGCTGTGAGAAAGAGAGTAAATACTATAGGAAACCATGACCCACTGTACTAGCTGTTAGAAGAATAAATGGTTAGTATACTATCTATGCTACAGACATACCTACACTAGAATTAACATGCATAGGACTGTTAGTTTGCCCTCCTTCTGTACTTTTCCTTTCACAACATGAGATTGTGGTTCAGATTATGGAGATGTATTGGCCATACCCATGCTAGCATGAACATGCATAGTACTGATAGTTTGCCTGCCTTCTGTACTTTTCCTTTCACATCATGAGATTGTGGTTCAGATTCTGAATATGTATCAACCATTTCAACTAGCTGATGGTTCTTTGGATCATACATTTAATATCCTTAAAAATAATGTCCATTTGAATAGTGGATTAGTATTTATTGAGCAGCAAACAACAGAAGTTTTAAAGCTCACCTAGCTCAGACTTTGTAAGTGCTCCATCAGCAGTAGGTACATTGTAGCTGTTGCCACATTGTATGAATTGAGGAAAAAAATGGCTTGTATTTATTTATTTTTTGGGTTTGTTTCTATATTGCAATAACCCATATGATACATTTTCCTGAGATTGTGTTTTTTACTAAGGGACAGTTATGGCAAGACATCCACAAATCTGCAGTCCAGAGTTCAAGGGTGAGTGCTAAATGCCACAGTGTTCTGGCATACTATATGATCCCATACATGACTTTAGCTTGTCTTTAAATGTTAACCAATTAATTATGAGAAATTACTTTATTATCAAAACTTTAGATATTGTGATCATTAACAAAAGAAAGTTATCACCCGATACATCAGAAATGCTGTTTCTAGCATTCATAGCAGGACATTATACATGCACAGTCTTCAGAAAAAAAAAACTTGTGTTGAAGAGATTTTATATCTTCCATCTTACATTTGTATAAGTCACTAGCTTGTTTTTCCATGAAATAACTGAAGTTTTGAATATGCAGCCCTTTTTAGGGGGATGAGGAGCAGATGAATATATTCCACAAGTGTTGATTAGTCAGAGATTCATGACTGAAAATGTTGCTTTTAACATTTGTGTCATTCAGGTTCGGCTGATGGTAGATTTGGTTATTGCGATCTCTTACCGCTGGAACACTATGAAAATATGGGGAGACATTTTGGTTACATTGAGTGTTAAGAAATTCTCATTCAGTTATATATACTCGAAAATAGTTCCCTGTTAGTATGACAGGCATAGGAGTCTTTTTAGAATGTTACCAATGAAGTCAAAAGAATTTGTAAGGACAGTAAAAGGGAATTGTGTGAACTTCTGGGGCCCAACTTGTTAAACACATTTCTTGCAATCATTAGAATTTCTGTACTATGGACTGTTCACTGTAAGAATTTAAAAAGGCTCTGGACAAGTATCTACAAACTCTGTTAAATTGGCCAAGATATGGTGGATTCTTAATGCCTACAGGACGTAGCTTCCATGAGCCTGATTAAGCAAAGGATCACCAAAGCAGCTTGGTCATAGACTAAGCTGTGGAAGTAGAAGAACCTTTCAAACCATCGTAAGGTATATTCAAGGTAAGGTGTAGAAATAAGCCATAGTTTTTTGCATTTTGGCTCTCTTCGTGTTTGTTTTATTTGTAATCAAGTGAATCTCTTATTGTTGAAAAGCAGTGATGTATAAGTACCTTTGTCATCAGCAGACCCAAACTTAGTGTAGATAGAGATAGTATTGTCAAACATTTCTTGAACTGATTACCCACACGTGTATACATAAGTTTATTGCGATGCCAGTGCTTTCATGACATGATTCCATTGACAGTATGGGGCTTACATTGGCTTCAGCCTTTTTCAGTCTAAGGGCTTTAGAGATTGATGAAATTCAGAAAAAAGTAATAATATAACTAAGGGTGGCTACTGATTCATTAAAAGGAAGAGCATGGCTTTTGAGCTTTCATCATATCAAAAAAATAAAGGCATTTAGAAGTTGTGATGTGTTTACACATAATTTAGTCATGACAAGAACAAGAGTTTTGTGTCACCCAGAATTTCATGATTTGATTACTTCATTGTTTTCTGTATACAGAGTGAAATAACAAATCTTCATATTTTTTTCTAAAGAAGATTCCTGTAACTTGACTCGAACTTGACTGCTCACTTGTGTTATTAATTAATTAGTACTTTGCAAAGTTAATGAATCACTAATCAGTATTCCTAACATCTTCAGATTTTCTTAATTATGCTGTGGCGTAAATCAGTTTTAAAGGAAATTAGCTCGCTGCTTACAGATGTGATCATTGCTTTCAAGCAGAAGCTGTTCCAAAGTGACCGTGAAATGAGGTTTTATAAAGTGGCTTAATTTTTTTCTCTTCATTTGGGATTTTCCAGTGCTAATTGTTATTGAATGAAAATAAATATGCCATCGTTAATTCAGTCCTCTTGGACAGTATTCAAACATATTAGACGTGCAGGCTTCACAGATCAAAGGATGGAAGAACTGATTTATTGCTAATGCTCATTCAAGCCTTGATGATGTCTCATTGCTTACACATATGCAAGCCATGAATACTTGTTTCATTATCAATACATGGCAAATAATTTTCAAAGCTTGTACATATACAAGCAATTTCTTGGTTTATACAAGCCAATAAGTCTCTCGTAACTTTTATAGACCATTGATTTTTTACACAACCAGCAAAGAATATTGAATTTAGCCATATGTAAGGCTTTGAGACTGATTGACTTTTTTGATCATCTTAAATCTGGTCACATAAAGTTCAAAGCAGTTAAGATATGGGTAGATTGGACAATTTGTAAACAGTTTTATGAGAAATACAGAAACCCCAGTTCTGGTCACTCAATATATAACCAAGGTAAAAGATTAACAAGCATATTGCTAGTATGATTCTGTCAGTGAGTATCTTGTGCTCTTGATTTTATTCGTCATTGCTGGCAACCACAAGGCATTTCGGATTATATCAGGATTCAGACTGCTCTTGCTTGTTAACGCATACATCAACCTGGCTGATTATGATATTGAACAGCTTCTGTGTTGGAAGTAAGGCAGCCTCTCAGAATAACTGGTCAGTAGTAACTGTTTCCCCTTGTGTTTTAGGGTCTGGTGATGACAGAGGGGCCGGTCATACGCGACGAGCAGGGGCGGTTGTGCTACCGCTGCGTCTACTGCCCGCGCATTGACTCCGACAAGAGCAAGTGGCGGCGACACCTGCGGACTCACACAGGGGAAAAACCCTATCAGTGTGCCAAGTGCCCTTACCGAGCAACTACTAAACATGCTGTTGTGCGACATGACAAGTTCAGGCATTCTGTGGAGGGTGTGGCACTGTAGACCATTTTCTCGGATGGACCCAAGCTAATGGGTGGAATTATTTATTGCTCCTATGAATAGGATTTTTGCAGTTAGACTGACATCTGGTGAATAAACTCGTATGCGTACAGTTTTTGGTAGATCTTGAATTATTCAGTAGGTTAACTCATTGTAATTTGTCTTCTATTTTTAAAACAATTTGGTAGCTACCCAAAAAGATATGGGAATTTTATAACAAATGCTGCCATTTTTCACAATGAAATCAGTAATTGGAATGAAACAGGTTATTGGATAGGTGGTATTGATGGTATGATACTGGTTTTGTACAGGAGTATCCATGACAGTCATAGTTGTAAAGGTTGATATGAATCCAAAGCCAGGCATATTTTCTAGGAAGTTATTCTGCTACGTGTGGCCTCTCTTTCATGTTAAGTTATCTCTCGTGTGAGAATGTATCTTCTAAAAATAGTTGAAGCTTAGATGGATGTTAGCATTCATTTTCTCACAGCAGTGATGATAATGACAAACCAGTAAATCTACTTGTATTCTGGTGTTATGCCAGACATTATTGTGGTTACGGAAAATTATTTGTGCAAAGAATACTTTTTGTGTAAGCTGTTCTTTTGGAAGCGTATTAAGTGCACAGAAAGAGATCCACCTTGTTGGTGAAATTTTATTACATATATTGGTGCTGGAGTTACTCCATTCCACATGAAAATTTAGATTAGATGAGAATGATAAGCTCATCAGTGCAGTATTATGTGACACTTAAAGTTGTTAATCTTGTATTATGAAAGACACTGGGAGACTTGCTAACCACCAGGCCCATTCTATTTATAATCATTGTCAGCATTGGCAAGCATGCAAAATGCCTCCCTTTCCCAGAAATTTAGAGCAAATGTTTTAGTTTGATTGACCAAATCCTTTGGAAAAAACAAGTCTTACATAGTAG
>JAUUDZ010459367.1:0-12276 GCA_032361705.1 Panulirus versicolor | reverse complement strand
AAAAAAAAAAACGCGCACGACTTTTGATACTGGTGGGCAGGAAACGAGGCCATTTTTTTTTTCCATTGCCGTAATGGGACGATTTTCAGCACGAGATGCCAGTATGTCAGTACGTTCCAAAATATATACCAGACGTCAGATAACATCAACACTAGTTCCCTGGACGAAAACCATGTGACCAAGCCGCGCCACCCCACGCCGCGCCTCGCAAACAAGACAATTTTCATCGTTTGCTCGTTAACTCCTCCTGGGGTGCGACGGTGGGACCCTTGGGTACGATGGCCTATGCCTTTGACCTTATCCATGAAAGACAAGTCAAAGGCCAGACCATCATCCGCTAAGGTCGTTAAGTCGTCGCAGAGAAGTTGTTAGCCATGAGTTCAAAACATGGTCAGCTGGGCTTGTTTACCTAGGACGCTAAGCTAACAGCATTTAACAAGCTCCACCGAACGAATATTACACAATGTTACGACAAAATTTCACTTCTACTACACCCAATATTCCAGCGCAATATCTGTAAGGCCTAACACATAATTCTAACGATCTCTGTAATGCCTAACATCTTAACAACCTGAGTTAACACCTAACCCAAAATCTTAATAATCTAAGTAAGGCCTTTTACCTAATATCTGATCTACGTACTGGCTGACCGAAACTCTTATCTACGTAATGACTGACCCAATATCTCACTCTAAGTGACGCTTAACTCAATATTCCAAGAATCTACGTTGCCTAGCCCAATATTTCAACTGAGCAAATGTCTAACCCAGTGCTTTAAGCGGGGTATGGACAGCGCCTAGCTGGGCCAACAGCTACTAAGTCTGAGCAATGCCTAACCCAATATGTAAACAATATGAGATATGCCTGAACCAATTCCTTAACAATCTGGGCGTTAAATAACCCAATACCTGAAATGAATACCTGAAGACATCATTTTCAAGGAATGCGAGCGATATCAAGCAATACCAAACATATATAAATATCTGAAAAGAATACGAGTAAGTCTCATAAATTTCACATAAAAAAAGACTATGCTCAGAGACCTCGGTACTCGGTACACTGCAAGTAATGTATCATCGACCAACTACCGCGGCTGCTACTTACACACCACAGACCCAAGGACATTGATACCCAGCGTCTGCTGTTCCCATCCCACAACTGAGACTGTTGTTACCAGCGTCTGCTCTACCCTTCCCATACTGGCCTGGAACAGTGCTACCAGCAGCTGCTGGTTCTCACTACGTTACAGTGCTTAATAAAAAAAAATAGAAAATAAAAACTTTGGCACCGAAAAGATATATATAAAAATTTGCGACAAACATGCAGAACAATAAAGAACAATATGAATGAAACATCCATACGAACCATTCTCAAAAATTCGGCAAATCCCGAGGCTTGTCCAATTCTCTAAAGTCAAACTTCAGGCGATTTTATTTTCCTTTCCATCACATACTGACTGTACAGCTGATGCTAACACTGAGGAAAAATCTAAGACAAAAATTACCTGATGCCAATCATGACTACAACGGCGAGAGAGAAAAATTCTGCCCGACTTATCTATAATACTGTATAGAAGCGATGGACTAGTTAATACAGTTAGAACCATTGCGAGCGGGTGCGTGTATCTATAAATGAATAAATAACAGTTTATTGAATTTAGGCAGTCAACCGGCAGAAAATACACAGTTGAGGTATAACAGATATTACAGACCTGGAAGGTCAAAATAGTAACTTGTTGACTTATCACACACGAGCTCACGGTGGACTGGATATTTCCAACCTTTGGATAAGAACGTGAGTGAGGTACATCTTCATGATCAGGGTGGCAGATATACAGGAATATCTACAGAGTAAATAAATACTATGGTTTATGGTTGAATACTTAGCGATGAATAGTTACAGTAATACAGCAGCGGACATAACGCATAGCCAGAAAGAAAATTGATCTGTTTACTTGCTTAGCTATGCACTTGTTCATGGATTGTGCATGCCGGTGAATGGTACAAGTCGACTGTAGTGATGAACAGCGGTCCATGAGGGTGGGGCGTCAGGGCAGGGGAGGTCTCCATGAGAGGTGCGTCAGCAGTTTATTGCTAAACTGCCGTGTGAGCTGCTGGTGTTGATCGGAGATGGTGGACAGATTCAAGTAAATATAAGGACTCTTGGTAAGTGGTGTAAGGTGGCCCCTCTGTTTGGCTGTTAGTGAGGAGGAACAGGCTTGGGGGGGGGGGGGGTTAAGATGTATTGAAGTAGAATGAACATCGCACAAACATCCCTCAGCTCAAATGGTGGGTCGCCTAATATCTAGCAATCTCACTCGGATGAGAAGGTACAGAAGGTATGAGGAAGATTTTGCATGTGTGTGTGTGTGTGTGTGTGTAAATGTGCACGCGTTCACGACAGGATGCGGCGATTAGATTGGGGAAAGCTTGAAGAGGAGCCGGGGTAGCGTGCCGATGGAAGACCTCACTATTACCATCCAGAGCAGCGTTAGATGTGGTGACAAGCGCCTTCCTGCAGAAGGCCGAGCCATACCGCCGTCGCCTTCCTCACTACAGCCACACAAAACAAGTTCATAAAAACCAGCCCGCAATACCCACGAGAACCCTGTGAGTTTCCAGAGGACACGATGACCTTATGAGCTTCCTGAGGACACGATTCCTTGCAGCGACGCTCACAGATCGTATTGTTACCGTGCGATGCTCCACGGCTGCCGTGTCCCGTGGCGAACGTTGCCATGACAACACAAGATATACACCGCAGAGCACAATATCATCACGGAAAATTGGGCTTCACTGCAGTCCTTCAGGGGAGTCACGTGAACTCACTGTTAGGACCAGTCAACTGGCAGGGGAGGCGGCAGTGTTGCAACTATGCGCATCATCTGATGACCAACCGCACCCATGAACTGCAATAGATGATACCTACATAGTCCGTCAGCAGTGATATACTCGTTATAGTGCTACACGACAGTATGGTCCCGGCACAACAGTAGGGGTAAACCTCCGAAACCATCATAAACTATATGTATGTTAAGCTAAGGTTCCAGACCCAGCTGTGGAGGCAACAGTCCTCCGAAACCATCGAAGGGTATGGTAAGGTATGTTCAGTCTTGATACACAACTTACTAATCAAGGACAAATCGTAATGAAAGACATTCTCTAGCATCCATTTCCGACGAGCATGAAAGACAACCTGCAACCTATAATCAAAAAGAAGCAGAAGTCAGGTTTAAGAAAATACTGTGTCTGGGAACTGTGTCCCTGACCATGAGTAAGAATCATGGACTATCAAAGTCTAAGGCAAACTCCCGACGCCATCAGGGACTAGTGAAACATTAACATGTACGTTACAACTGAAGAGTCGATCAACATAACAGTCAAATGTCTTGTGACTGTGAACAACACCGACTGTTTGTAGCTGAGCACAGCTGGTGCACTCTACCTTGATCATCAGATGAGTACAGCTGATGTACTCAACCTTGATCATTAGATGAGTACAGCTGATGTACTCTACCTTGATCATTAGATGAGTACAGCTGATGTATTCTACCTTGATCATCAGATGAGTACAGCTGATGTACTCTACCATGATCATCAGATGCGTACAGCTGATGCACTCTACCTTGATCTACAGCTGATGCACTCTACCTTCATCAACAGATGAGTACAGCTGGTGCACTCTACCTTGATCAACAGATGAGTACATCTGGTGCACTCTACCTTGATCTACAGCTGATGCACTTTGCCTTGAAACTTTTTTTTTTTTACTTTAAAGTACAGACCATACCACCTCCCGTCCCAGTGGAGTGTGCCTTTGAACTCGCTCAAATTCTCGCTCGTCTCATTTCGTCAATGTCCTAAAGAACTAAACTTTTCCTTCTTCCTGGATGCATCCCTAAGAACGGGGACCGTTCTAACCCTTCCGACTATTGCCTCATCGTTCTCACTTCTGCTTTCTCCACAAAGTCACTCAAACTCTCTTCAACTCGCATTTTCTCAGGCACGTAGAATCCCGTTCCCTCCTTTCAGATTTTGAAACGGCTTTCGTGGTGCAAGGTCTACTCTGGTGTCCTCCTCTCTCAGGAATTTTGATTTTTTTTTTTTTCTCTCGGCTCTCGACGTCAAACCATCTAACTGGGTGAAGCATAAATCTTGGCTTTCTTACCTTCCTTCCTTTGGCTTTTCTGCTTCTCTCTTGTACTCCAATGTTAGCCACTGATGGAGTAACTGCTCCCTCTCACCCTATCAACATACCCCCTGTCCTCTCTCTTCTCTCCATTAATGATCTTCTATCTTACACCTCTAAGACCCTATTCACTCTACATACTCTAACTCACTTCCTTTCTCCCGAAACCCCTTCTCACTCTCATACTGATCCTTCTCTCGCAATAAACATACATCCTTCCTTAATTCGAACCTGTGCAGCATCTCGGAATGGGGAAGCAATAACCAGGTTGATTCCTGGTTTAATTCAATTTTGCCAAAACCCAATATCCTCCAACACTTGCATCTAAATCTCACTTGTTTACCAATGTTAACTTTCAGAACTCTGCAATTCACCCCAGCAATAACACAAACATGCTAGGGATAGCCATATCCTCCACTTTACCCTTGAAACCCCACGTAATCAACAGGACAAAATCTTAATTCCAAAAAGCCAGAGGTGTTGTATACGTGCCGTAATTATTTCTTTTGTGAGCAGCTGTTCCATGCCAACAGGGACCTTATTCGCTCCCAAATCAGGAATAGCTCTTAAGACCTCCACCTCTCTCTTAGAGAGAGGGGGACCAGAAGCCTCTAGCCTCATTACTTTTCCCCGTAACACAAAAAATAACCACACTCACACGAACGCACAACTCTTCCCCGTACTGAATACACAGGGTAAGGCACACAAGTACAGACAACAATAAAGGAAAAATACACGAAACATTCTCAAACACGCAAATGTATACTAAGAGCGCGCGCGCGCGCGCACACACACACACACACACACACACACACACACACACACACATTTACAATATTAATACACAGAACACAAACACATACAAAAATCTTACCATATTAAGCAAGTTTCGGTGGTTCGTCGCCTACCATAACATGATCTGGGACACTATGCAAATAGATCTGAAACGGAATACATATAAAAGGAAAATGTGTTGTAAAGTTGATCATCTTCAAGAATCGCTGTTTCTCTGATCAGTCAGGCTTGGCGAGGACGCAGTGCAAACACATCTACGCACCCTGCGCAAACTGGCCAGCCAGGGAGACTTTGTATACCTCATGATGACGAGGGTTACGGAGATCTATTCCATAGCTCCGTCAGAGATCATGCTGTCGTGTTGCTTCCTTGCTCATTCAGGCTGTTGGAGGCACCGGTCCGCAGGCCTACGAATAAATCAAAACCTGGCTAGTTAAGCACACTTTGTACACTCAGGTCGAGTCATTTTTCTTTAAATCTATCTATTGCAGGAAATGTTTAAAGCAATTCTGGGCCCCGGATGTTTACATCGTTTTCTCTGAGTGTATTTGTAGCATCATTTGTTTCTCGCGGGGATGTTTTGGACGGTCGTCCATGCCTGTGATATCCCCATTACTGAATGTCTTTTGAGAGCAGAGTGAGACACAAGCCTTCCACATAACACCAGGAGCAAAATATATCTCTCACGTCCGCGGTCCACACGGTACAGCCTCAAGTGCTTTCAATCGTTGCCGGACTCTAGGTACGAGTCAGTGTGTGTGTGTGTGTGTGTGTGTGTGTGTGTGTGTGTGTGTGTGTGAGGTGAATGACCTTTGCACATTTTATACGTCGAACGTTTCGTCGGCCTTGAAGGGCGACGTCAGCATCAAACAGTATTGGCACAAAAGACGCAAATGTTACTGATCAAGTGTCAGCCCAGGCCCGCCCACGGTCGCATAGGTTTGAGTCCTGGACTCGATAGTCGGCCCACACCTAACCTAGGTGGTCATTCTCCCTTCGGGGTTTACCGATAAATGGATACCTCGCAAAGGATGGTGTGTGTCAGTGTATACACACATAGTAATAAAAACAAGCTACATGCAAGGTTAAGAGACCGGGCAACACGAGTGTAAAACTCGCTTCCCACAACCTACAAATATCAGTCTCATATATACGCACAAAATGAACTTCCACAAACATATGGAACCATTTCAACACAAAAGAAAGGGTCAAAGACCTCCAAATTCTCGGTGTGATCCACCGTTACATGCGGTACTGTCTGGTTTAGGAGGGAGTCTGGGCACAATTGCCAACGGTATGATACCAAACGAGAGGGTCAGACAGGAAAGGTCTCACAGAAAATGACAACGGTCAATGATGGCAGAGGTGCCCTAAGAAAAGACGTAGACGGCGGAATATAGCCAGCAGAAGACGAGAGGAAGAACAAAGAAATTTCGAAACTGGAAACACTTAGGAAAAAGCATGTGATAATTCCAAACTGTAGACTTTTATTGGAGAGTGAAGACTATGGTGGAGCTGGTAAAAGCGGGCAGATTGTGTTCTACACTCGCTAGAAAGCATTCACCATTGTTTCCTGTAAGACGTTCATGTAACTGAAAGGATTTCCAAGCAGGAATAACAGAAGTCTCCTTCGGTGGATCCAGCATCACTTCAACGCGAGAGAACAATGAATGCAAGTCAGACCTGTCTTTTTAAACTGGATATGAGGAACCAGTGATTTCCCACAGGGCACATTTTTGAGGCCCTACCTATTTCAGATTAAAAAAAAAATACTCGCCATGATGCAAATTATACTTGAAGACCTTTTTACAGATGATGCTGAACTCATGGAAGAAATGAGCATTACTCAGGACTGTGTTAGTCTACATAATGACTTTAGACAGGTGCCATCGCTGGTCGAAAACGTGATTGATGACCACAACCAAATGGAGCCAACTTGTCACCAACAAACACCTTAAGAGAATATGAGAAGTAAGATGGTATGAGATGTGGTACCGTCAAAACTCCCTTGATATGAAAAGGCTAAATTTTTGTTCACAAAAACAGACTGGTCTGGTCATCACCCCACGACAGAAGCTCCAGAGGACGGCAGTAGAGATTCTACCGTCAGCAAAGGAGCTGAGCTCCAGAGAATGACAGCAGCCATAGGCTCGCCCGAAGTGAAGGAGAGAAAACAGAATACCAGAGATCGTATGACTGTACAACATCTTTGCATCTAGCTAGTCAGTAAAACGTACCGTATAAAGACTTAGCTTATGTAATGAACCAATTTCGTAACAATCTAAAATATCAAGCCACTGGGGTATGACAAAGACCCTTCGTGACCTCTGTAATCCTTTTGCGCTATCGATCACAAGAAGAGCATGGGGTGCACCATTAATTTGCCTGTGATACTGGCACAAATCAAAGAAGAGAGGAAAAGTACGAGGAGAAGTACTTGCAACTCTCCAGCTTCTTAAATGACTCGGAAATATCGATCTTGTGCCGTTCACAGAAACAAAGGAAGAAGGGATCAACTAGAGGATAAAAATCTAATCAAGAACTGGGATAGAGTGTTGAGAAATCTATGGTCGTACCGTGGCGTTGCCCAGTGGGACGTGGTAACTGGCAAAACCATGCATGAAGAGAGAACTAAAATAGGAGGAAAAGAAAATGCATACTGGAAAAGAAAAATGGTGACGAGTGTAAACTCCCTTACGTCACAGCATGCAGGAAAACGTACACACACACACACACACACACACACACACACACTGCTAAGTCCCATGGAGAACGCATGTCGGAGCCTGTATAAATGACCGCAGCTCCCAGGTAGCCACCGCCCACACTGCCAGCCAAATCACCTTCATCGCCAACCAGCTTCATCGATCGCTGTTTGTCCTCTGAAAACAAACTAGCGCAGGACCAGCGCCACCCATCCGTCCCCCGCCCACCCTTCTCTCCATCTCCTTAACCCTCACTCCCCGCCCACAGAGGCTCTGTGACACCATCTCCGCTTTCTTTCATGCCTTGCGCAACCCTGCAACCCTAAACCGGCCTTCTCCACGCCCTCCAAAATTCCGACAATACTCTCGGCTCGCCGTCACACTCCTCCCAGACCACACTCACCAGCCTGGATGTTTTCAAGTTACTCGAACAGAACCCTCCTCACCACCACTACCGCTGCCCCAAAACGTGCGCGCCTCCCTGGGATCCACTTCTCTCCACCAATCGACCATTAGCTTGCAGGAAAGGTCAAGGGAGGCCGACCTCCAAAGCGGGAGCGCACGATTTAGTGTAGGTACCAGCTTCACCATGTGTCTCATGGCGATCTATGGAAGGTTTCCCCACCAGGAGGCAATAACGTTTCTCACATAAAGGAACGTGACAGATCTATTCACCAAAGGTGTGGGTGTGTGTGTGTGTGTGTGTGTGGGGGGGGGGGGGGAAACAGACACTTTACACGAGAAAAAAGACAGCACTTTGCAGAATGACCTCAAAGACGACTGACTACAGGAAATAATATATCTCTATAAAGGAAAGAAAAAAGACAACAGTGGAAAAAGGAGAGAAATAAAAAAAAATCACTAAAGAAAAGAATAAAATAGAATATAGACTATTGCGTATACGGGAGTGAACACCGAGGGTGACCTGCAGCACCTCTGCTCTTTAGCAGACGCTGTCTGTCTGCACGCCCTGCTGTATGTTTAATCCAGCAGGAATCCAGAGGTTTGTCCCTAAGCTTACTAGCATCCCTTATGTGTCCATTATGATCCACCTCTCGTGTCTTCGTTCCAATCAGTCCAGACTAAGAGCTTTAACACTAATGACCGAACTGATCCTAAGGTCGGTCAAAAAAAGAAAAAAAGAATAAACTATGAACGGTTATAGCATCACTCAGTCTCTCCGGCCTTGTACAATAACTCGAGACCATAACAATACACGCCATACAAGGCGTTGAAAAAAAAAAAACTCAATCTTCTTAGACTCAGATAAGGGGTCAAAGCGAGACAGAGACGAGCTGCCAGAGGAAGAAATGACACTTGGCTTCCTTCTACGATCTGATGAAGGGATGGGAAGCAATCTACCAAACATAACAGGCCAGGGAGATCTCAGTTGCTTGACCTATACGAGCAAATTGTTCAAGACATCAAAGAACAAATTCAATACTGGTGTGGTATACAATGACTTTACAAAATCCTTCGATAAATGTGACTGTTAAATGGGAAGAAGTATACACAAATTATTGACAAAACCTCCATGTTAAAAAGCTCAATTCCTCATTTTCATTTGAAATTGACGCAAATACGAATCGTGGTTTCACATCATCCTTTGCAGATGACACTGGATTATGTATAAAAATCTCAGCAGTAGAAGACATTGAAATACTTTAAACTGATAAATCAAAGTCTTCCACCGGGCCACCGACAACAACAGGCTTTTCAATGAAGATAAATTCCAACTCCCCCAAGCGTTTGGGAGAGTGAAGAATACCAGTGGGACACAGACACTTATATTACAAAAGAAGACAACAGTTGCCTCTTCCAAGAAGATGGTGGGGTAGATCATGCGGACTTTCGAGAAATGTGAGGAGAAACTGATGATGACGCTCTAATACTGCTAATACTCTAATGAACACAGAACACTCCTGTATACTAACATCATCTTTCTAGGCAGATGAAACCTAAGAGGTAGAAATTAAGCAAAAAACCATTCACGACCCGTACTGACGTGGGACAGGAGCTGAATCAATGGAGCTGAATCAATGGGCAAGACTGAAATTACTGAGGCTTTCCTCTCTGGATTGCAGACGAGATAACTTATGTATATACTTGGAAAAACCTTCAAAGTATAGTCTTTAACCGACACTTAAAAATAATTCCAAACTGATAAAGACAGGCATGAATGCCTCTCTTAAAAACTACCCCTGAAAGCTTAATGTGCGATAAACGCAAAAAGAAACATACCTTGAACACCATGGGATGTACACTTGACAAATTCAAATAGGGTCTAAAAAATTATTTCCAAAGTTTACCACACCAACCAGTCTGTGATGTTTACGTGGACCTGGGTCTGTGGGCAGAAGTTTCCAACAGCTTGTCGACCAAAGACCCAACTCAGCATCTTGGACTTAGCCCAAGGTAGTATGGGGAGAAAACGTCAGAAGACTACTCCAGGTATACCTGAGATAATTATCAAAGACTTTCGCTATGCCTGAATAAAAAAAATATCAGCATTTCTTCCTTTCAAAAGCTTCTACAGTCATATCATAATAGCTGAAAAGTTTACAAAGGAAGAACCAGCTCATGCATACACCGCATTGTCTCGGGCTGTGCGGGTTTTTCGATTCTATGTACCTAAGCATCTTTTTTCTTTTGTGCTCTTTCAATGACTTCCATTTATGTGCGAGCCGTTCCCAAACCCTAACGGATGGTTTCCCCTGAATGACACAAAACAAAAACAAAAAACGAAAATCCTGGAGTTGAAGAAAACACATTATACCCAAAGAAGAGTGACTACAATAAAGCCATTCCCGAGGGAACAAACAAAGCATTTCCGACGAGGGACAAAGGAACACCTTACCTTTCCCTAGAAGGTATACACACCATTCTCAAAGAAGCAAACAATCCATTATCTAGGAAGGAACAAACTACAAACTACCCAAGAGGAGAGAAACAAAACATTCCTGGAGAGGGAACAAACAAACAAACCATATAACACAAAGGAGCAAACAAACTAACGATACAAAACCCTCTCCAAAAAGGAAGAGTTTTTCTTATAGAAAAAAGGGCGTTCGAGGGAAAACATTAAGTCTAGCAAAAGAAGGATGAGAACGTTGCTCATAGAAGAATTAATACTTCTCAAGGAGGAAGAGGATGCAGACGACGGAAACGAATCTTCCTCAAGAAGCAATAATACAAGAAACAGGACACAGCTTCTAAACAAAGGAACACAGAATGTTGTTCGAGACGACACATGATGCCCTGCACGAAGTAACGCGAGTAACAAGAAAACACGTATGCTCCACACGAGGGAACAATACACTGTTCGTGAAACAAACATAAAACCCCATACGATGACACAATGCTTGGCAAGAACACTCACTGTACATTACTGAGAGACTACAATATAACAAACCTTTTTCTGACCAGCAAGTACGCGGAACGACCGCGTCAGGCATGCTACAAACCACGACACCTTAAGGAATAAATCCAATAGGTCACCATATGGAATAAACAACACAGCACTTGTCAGGTGAGAAGGCCTACGTTTGAACGTGTGGGAGCAGACTGCAGTACAAAAAGGGTAAATTTCCCTGATGACTGATGTCAGAACGATCAGCTCGCTACCCGACTCCTTCACCGAAGGATTCGCTCACTACCCGACTTCTTCAGCGATTTCAGACGAGAACAGCTTCATCGTTAACAACATTCTATCACATTATGTATTCCAGTCCCTTTCAGTCACGCGGGGAGACGAGGGAAATTGCTGGATTCATCTGTATAATGTGAACTTTGGAGGACAATTCCGAGGGTAGGCTGTTATCTGTTTGTTCAGCTGGTACGGGGCGGCAAAGCAATTCGCTGTGAGAAGTCGTCAGCAAATCTAAGAAGGTGGCTCTGCCTGGCACCCACCAGGAACCCATCCAGTGGAATGACCGGCAACCTATCCATTGCCTCCGTGAGTCACCCACCCTATGACCTACTCGGCAAAGTTACCAAGCCACTCGAGAAACCTTGCCGATCTCATTGTTGCACACCTGACAGGCGACTCTGTGAGAGATACACCTCCAAACCTGGCCAATGACCAGGTCAGGGTCCTTGCCACTCAACTAGTCAGTTGTACAGAAAATTATTTAGCTAGTAAGCCAGTTAGTGACCAATTATGCCTCCGCCAGTTTAGTGAACTAGTCTGTGACTCAGTCCAAAACACAGCCAGTCACCAGGCAAGCGACCCACCTGGTAACCTGCGAGTAAAATGGTTGATGATGTGTTCCATGAACCTGGTCTACCCAGAGTTGACTCCGGAAATCTTCTACCCACAACCCATAGCTCGGGCTGTGTCCAAGACGTTGCGTTGCGCTGTGGCGTTGGTTGATCAAGTTATACGCCGCCGCTGCCCGCAGACCCACGTAACCTGGCCGATTTGTAAACACTTATCCATGGCCTTCTTACGTCTTCCACCCAAGGGCTTCTGATGGCTGCAGGTAATGTGTTGAACTGTCCTTGGCCCAAGATGTTTAAAGTCTCTCTCTCTCTCTCTCTCTCTCTCTCTCTCTCTCTCTCTCTCTCTCTCTCTCTCTCTCTCTCTCTC
>JAUUDZ010459366.1:0-23523 GCA_032361705.1 Panulirus versicolor | reverse complement strand
ATGCATGTACTTGCCGAGGCGCCGAGGTAGAAACTTAGGTCTCCCCGTACCGTCGTCTAACAAACCAACAACAAAAATGTATCTGATAATCTTGCGATTCACATACAGACACGCAGTTCGCTGTGGTCTTCCTCGACACACGAGCCGAGTGATCCCCCGTCAAGAGGTGTCTTTCATCTAATAATGTACATGTCTTCCCGTTGCGAGAAGACGTAATAAGTGCAAAGATTTATAAAAGGCAACCCGATGTACTTGAGGACTCCATCATTATTATCGTACCTATGCAAGACCACCACCATCTTCAACAGCATCACCGACAACAGGAGCAACAGCAACATATTTCTTTATCCATCATCGTCATCTGCAGCAGTAATCTCCCGTCATACGGCTCTATACTACGAAAATAATAATGTCCCTACTAACTACTTGCTAACGCTGCTGGTGCTACTACATGTGGTGGTAAAACTTTTCCTTGCTGAGGGTTGATGATGTGTTTTTGTTGTCAACAGTCAATCAACTGTGGAACCGAATATCATTATCATTATGCTACATTAAGATAGTCATGACAGCCGATGCCGATGCCCCCGCCGCCTGGGAGGAGCCTCAAAGAACCAGACGATCGGTCGGTCGGTCATTCATTACATCTGTTTCCACACTTAGGAATGACTGCCTTTATTTGCTACCTCCACCAAGATCATCATCATCATCATCATTCTGGCTGCTGCACCAGTGTAAGACGCTCGAGGCTGGATGACGCCGAACCTTTCACAGCATACATACACCAACAAGAACAGCAACCACCAGTCAGACTTGACCGACTGCCTTTATTTGCTACTACACCACGCTGTGATTTATCCTCTGACCGACCCACATGCACCGCCCCTAAGTGCATGGTTGTCTCTGGGTCTGGCCAACACCAACAACAGTAGGTTTCAAGACCGTAATCATCATCATAGAATCAATGCATGGCTTATCCTCTGACCGACCCACATGCACCGTCCCTAAGTGCATGTTTTGTCGCCTGGGTCTGGCCAAAACCAACAACAGTAGGATTCAAGACCGTAATTATCATCATCATAGAATCAATGCATGGCTTATCCTCTGACCAACCCACATGCACCGTCCCTAAGTGCATCTTTTGTCTTTGGGTCTGGCCAACACCAACTTGACTGACTGCCTGTATTTGCTACTTCCACCAAGATCATCATCATCATCATCATTTTGGCTGCTGCACCAGTGTACGACGCTCGAGGCTGGATGACGCCGAACCTCTCACAGAATACATACACCAACAAGAGCAGCAACCACCAGCCAGACTTGACTGACTGCCTGTATTTGCTACTAGACCACGCTGTGATTTATACTCGGACCGACCCACATGCACCGCCCCTAAGTGCATGGTTTGTCTCTGGGTCTGGCCAACACCAACAACAGTAGGTTTCAAGACCGTAATCACCGTTACTGTCATAGAATCAGTGCATGGCTTATCCTCTGACCGACCCACATGCGCCGCCACTGAGTGCATGGTTTGTCACCTGGGTCTGGCCATCACCAACAACAGCTTGGGGTAGAACACTAAGACCTACGATTCGCGACATGACAGGATGCATGCATGCAGTTGCCGAGGTAGAAACTGACGTCTCCCTGGGGCGGGTGCCACCATAACATCCCGCCCCTATTTGCTGCTGCTGCTGCTAATGCGGCATTGGGGTAGAACACTAAGGGAATCTGTGTCTAGCCCAAATCTGTTTGTTAACAGCTGTTATTTCAGAGTTATCTGTTTTAGTTGGCCTATGGGCTGATCATGCACCCTTTAATGTAATGGGTGGAGGCAGAATATAACATTTTCCACTGAGCAGCAGGTGGATGGAGGGAACTTAAAGTCATAAATTCAGTATTACAAATACCTTTCTTTTGTGATGTGGCTAACTTTGCATAAAGGGAAATAATACGCATCAAATTTTACATCTATTGAAAACAAATTGTGCAGGGAGCAAGTCGACTAAGTACAAGTAGACTGTGAGCTGTGTTTGGTGTGGTGGTAATGTACATACATCCAAAGCTTCACAGTGTAGCACAGTTGGCACTTAGAATTGTGTAGGTGCTGGAGGTGAGAGGGGTTGGGGGACAGTGAAGTTGTCCAGACACAATAAGGTTTGATCTCCTGTCTTCCATGACAAGTCTTGAATCAACTGACATGAAACTGTGCTTTAATTAGTACATTTGATTCTCAGCCCACTGCTGACTAGAGCAAAAACTTGACAAGTTAAAAGTAGGTATATAATTGCAGCTGTCAGGAGATATTAGCCAGATGGTAAGGGAATCTGTGTCTAGCCCAAATCTCTCTGTTAAATGAAGCTGTTATTTCAAAGTTATGTTTTAATGGGGCTATGGGCTGATTGTACACCTTTTAATGTAGGGGGTGGAGACAGAATGTAACATTTTCTACTGGGCAGCAGTTGGATGGGTGGAACTTAATGTCCTAAATTCAGTCTTACAAATTCCTTTCTTTTGTGATGTGGCTAACTTTGCATAAAGGGAAATAATGCACATTCAGTCTTACATCATCTATTGAAAACAAATTGTACAGGGAGCAAGTCGACTAAGTACAAGTACACTGTAAGTTGTGTGTTTGGTGTGGTGGTGATGTACATACATCCAAAGCTTCACAGTGTAGCACAATTGGCACCTAGAACTGTGTAGGTGCCGGTGATGAGAGAGGTTGGGGGACAGTGCAGTTGTGTCCAGACACAGTAAGGTTTGATCTGTCTTCCATGACAAAGTCTTGAATCAACTGTGACATGAAACTGTGCATTAAGTAGTACATGTTGGTTCTCAGCCCACTGCTGACTAGAGCAAAAACTTGACATGAAGTTAAAAGTAGGTATATAATTATGGCCGTCAGCTGTCAGGAGATGATAAGGGAATCCGTGTCTAGCCCAAATTTCTCTGTTAAAAGAAGTTATTATTTCAGTTATCTGTTTTAATGGGCCTTTAGGCTGATTATACACCCCTTAATGTAAGGGGTGGAGGCAGAACATAACATTTTCCACTGGGCAGCAGGTGGATGAATGGAACTTACGAACGTCATAAATTCAGTCTTACAAATTCCTTTCTTTTGTGATGTGGCTAACTTGCATAAAGGGAAATAATACACATTAAGTTTTACATCTTCTATTGAAAACAAATTGTACAGGGAGCAAGTCGACTAAGTACAAGTAGACTGTAAGTTGTGTGTTTGGTGTGGTGGTGATGTACATACATCCAAAGCTTCACAGTGCAGCACAGGTGGCACTTAGAATTGCGTAGGTGCTGGTGGTGAGAGGTTTGGGGACAGTGAAGTTGTGTCCAGACACAATAAGGTTTGATCTCCTGTCTTCCATTACAAGCCTTGAATCAGCTGTGACATGAAACTGTGCATTAAGTAGTACATGTGATTCTCAGCCCACTGCTGACCAGAGCAAAAACACTTTTTTCTAGCAGGGTAACTGTATACAGAAAGAGCTTTTACTGGTACCACTACAAATCAAACACTTCAACAAAGCTTTTCCAAAATCCTTATAAATCCTGTGCACCCATTATTATTCTCAGTTGCTATTCATGATATTAAAGCCTCATATTCAAAACTCATGAATTAACACTGCTTGAAATTCATTTCAACTGTTGTATTTAGATGTTTGGGATGATTTTGGAATAGCCAAAAAATTTAGATACTCTTACAAAGTCTAGATGGGATATTTAAAGTTTTAAAGAGACGTTTTGCAAGTATTGATCCAGAACTTCCCTAACAGATATTTTGGTATTTTTCTTTTGTATCTTAATGATAGAGGCATCACAAAACCACCAGTCATAAGATATATTGTCTAAATGGTTATTCGCTATAAAAGTAATCTATAGTTATCAAAATTTGATGAAATAATTTGACTAGGTAAAAGTGAAGTCCAGTCTCTTGCATTCAGCATCCCCTATCTGTGCATGGTCTCTGATAATCCCAGACAGTGCAATCATTGGAAATGTTAGGCTAAGGAATCACCATTAGTACACTGGGACAGGACGAGACAGTTCAGTTCAATGGCCGCAGGGGAATGTCTCCCCTCTTTCCCCTGGGGCTGAGTGTCGTGCTGTCCAAGCTACCACGGTAGTCTTAGTTATCTTAATAAATCAGTGTTTTCCTGTTTGTTATATGCTGCATCAGATGCTTCATTCTTTCTCTTCTCCATTTTTCTATGTATGTGAAGAAGACATGGGCAAAGTGATGCACTTCACACAGCAAAAAGATATAATTTTTTTCTCTGAATCATTGCCTATACTATCAAAGAAAAATCACTTAGTTGTGTGCAGGTTAAGGTCAACCTCCCTGCTCGTAATGGTAATGAAGGCTGCAGTGTTTGTATAACTACTATACTTGGGTGCGACATCTGAGCAAGGGAGTATATAGATGACCTGGAATCTGAATTCCTGAAGGAGATGGAGCCCTTTTTGCATGTACACAAAGCTACTCAAAGTGGTCTTCAGCACACTCTGAGGTCATGGTTTGAGGATTCAAGTGACAGTGAAGTTAAAGGATGTCCATAAATGATACAGATAGCTGAAAATGCTATCAATGATTATAGATAAGTGTTATCCAAACACGATAGTGATGTAAGAGAATGACAAGGGGTCTCAGAGTGTTGAAACGGTTAGATGACACTTGAAAGATAATTTTGATGCCAGTGTATGATGAGAACAGACAATGGTCACTATGAAGTCAGCAATTAACTCTGATTCCATTTAGGGAGAATTGCTCACTGGAAGATGGCAATACAGACATCAAACATAAGTGACATCAGTAGTACTGACTGGAGATCTAGGCCTTGGAAAACTTTGATGATCCCAGTTGAACTGATTCTTGTGGGAAATCTCCAATCAGCACGGTTTATTATGGTCATTAATCGCATGACGACTTACAAATTGTGGGATACAGTGGTGAGAAGGGTTGCAGCAACAGATGGCTCAATGTCTATGGTGTTTCTCACTTAGACATCAAGAGTAAACCAAATACAATAGTTCTCCTTTTGACTCTATCTTCTGACCTCCATAGAAATGACAGGAGCAACACATGATGACCAAATCATACCGAAGTGAATAATATACTGAGCCTGAAATTGCTAAGAAAATATAAGCTTCACAGCACTCTTCAGCTCATGTTAATGTTAAGAAGAAACTCATTAGAAATTGTGTTGTTTAGGCAGTGAAAACTTGCTGTCACTTTTAGCTGGTGATTTTTGATATTGATTATAAGTATTATGAAAATTGCAACTGAGAATGTTAATTTAATAAGCCACTGGAAATATGTAACTGGTGATTAATAGTAAACTGCATTATCATATGGTTATGTACCGTATATATCATAGAAAGCTTCATCACTAAAACTGTGGGCAGCAAAACGACCACTGAACAAAGGAGCTTTGGAGCGAGAATATTGGTAATGTGACCCTAAGATCAAAATCAGGGAGGGGGAAAGTAAATATTAAAAAAGAAAATGGAAATGGCACTTTTACATCCTTGAGACCTGAAGATAGTTCAGGTACTTCTTGAGTACAAGTGACCCTCCAAGGAGGACATGCACCTCCCATGAATAGATGTTCCTCACAGGATGCAGTGTGTTTTCCCATGCAAAGATGATCTTCCCAAGGAAAAAGATGTTCCTCCCCCTACAAAGTGTACCATCTAAGGGCAGGTATATCCCTCAAGAGGACATTTGTACTACCTAAGGAGAAGTATGTGGTTAGACAATAGGCATACCTCCAAAAGGAATGTGCACTAGAGAACAAGTTAACTTCCCAGGAACAAGTGTGAAGTCTGAGGACAGGTGTACCTACCATGGACAGGTATAAAACCAAAAAGCTTGATGTCCTTCTTAAGGATAGATGTATGAATATTTAAGAATAGGTGTACCATCAATGAAAAGGTGTAACCTTTCTGGGGTAGGAGTACCTCAAAAGAACAAATGCACCTCCTAAGGACTGGTGTATCTCCTGAGACCAGGTGCAATGTCTGTGGGCTGATGTGCCTCCTATGGACTGGTGTGCACCTGGAATTGATGTGCACCTGGAGGACATGTGCATTTCTGAGAACATCTGTATTTTTCAAGAACAAGTGTACCTTTCAAGGGCAGATGCATCAGCTTTGTGAAACTCCTGAAATCAAAGACAGGTGTACCACCAGTGGAAAGATGCATTGGTTAAGGACAAATGAACCAGCCAAGGAGGAAGTGAAGAGGTGAATTGATGGACAGGTTTACCCAAGAGCCAGAGGCAATAGGTGTGTAAGTAGTTATTACATACAGTAGTGGAGAATGACTCGTGTTAAATTTCAAAATCAGCTTCTTGTCATGGTGGATGAGAGATAGAATACCTAGCTACCGACTAGAGAGAGAGAGAGAGAGAGAGAGAGAGAGAGAGAGAGAGAGAGAGAGAGAGAGAGAGAAACATACAAGTTTTTGTATCAGAAAACATCCCTAAAACTGTTAATTAATAGAATATAATCTTCAACACTGGTCACTTTCCAGTAACAGTGAACATATCTTATCGCATATACATATACATCTTAAGCTAAATGCCCCACCGCACTTACAGTACATCAGTCATACCTCTGGAATTCTTTTCATTTACTTGTACATAAGATCCATCTTATAAAATTTGAATTTGGGCAAAGAAAATTATATAGGAAGAATCATCCAACCATCATCACATTCACTGTACAATGAACATGCACACAGAGCAGGAATACAAAGTTTTCAACAACACATCATAAAACACATCAACGGTGTTGATGTGTTTTATGATTTTAATCTAATCCTCTTCACCATTTTCCTTTAAACCACTTATAGGCTATTTCGGTTATCACAATACTGGCAATTTCATTCATCTTCCTTAAAATAAAATGGTAGTTTTGCTTTTTCAGTTCACTCAAATTTTTAGTACACAGTTTATGGGGGTGATAATAGTTTTTCACTTCATTTTCTATTTTGACTAGATATTGTTTTTTTTAAACATTAAAAATAATATGCATTACACAAAAGCAGTTTCCTTCTCTATCATCTAATGACTAATAGAGTAAAACAGAAAGATAAAATTGTGATTAGGAATGGATATGACGCATATATTCTATTCATATATATGTATATGCAACATTTGTAAAAATCCCTTATGACAAACACTTCTAAATTACCGTAATGCATCACCAGCAGCAGTAACTGACTGGTATCATAGAAAAATATCAATGACTATTTTCTTCAAGTTTCATATAGTATTGAATCCTTTCATAAAGTACTATCATATCAAGATTTAAGTCCTCCAATATTCTTTTGATGTTCATATCTCTATTATCAGAGAAAGAAAAGGTACATAACATATTCAACATTTTGGCTGAGTTGTCCTTTGAAAGTGTTGTCCTTTGAGTGTCACAACATTTTATCTTTTTTAAAACAAGCTCATTCAACCCTTCAAAAAAAAAAAAATGCAGCTGTTGCCTGTATGCACTGCGACACAACACTTCCCGATTTGCTTTAAGTTTACTTAGCCACTTCACAAATGATAATGACTTTGCTTTAAGTTTACTTAGCCACTTCACAAATGATAATGACTTTTTCATTAATCATATGTAACTTGGTAAGTTTTCATTTTCTAAATGTGTCAGTTATATAGAGCAATATGTGATTTATTTCCCATAATAATAGGGTACACTGCAAAAATATCACATGGTTTGCTTCTGCTAAAATCTGAGCAGGAGTTATCAAACCACAGCATGTTTGATGAGCAAAGAATGATGCTCATCATGTAGACTAAGACAAAGGTAGCTTCTGCTGTGCTATACTGTCTATATCACCTTTTAGAATAATTAAAATGTCACTCTGCCCCACAATATAGCAAGGGGATTTGCAAATTTAGATCTAAGGTGATACCATGGTCCACTGTTGACATGCTAATAGGTGTACCAAGGTGAGGTTCTTTCCAAGAGGCTTCTTGGCTTGGAGCTGCTTTCGCAGGGAAGTCATGACTCACTGTCTTTCAAGTTTACTTAACACGACTGATGTGGTTTTATCAATCCCATTGTCATTACTTGATTTCTAAATGGTAGCCACTTCACTCCTTACATCACTACCTACTTGTTTATGTTTCAGGCCTTGCTGCCTACTTCCCTCATTAATTAAGCTGTATGTCTTTCAGTCCATGTTTTCAACTTCTACCTTTGACTGTGGTGTGTTCATCTCCCATCTCATATGTCAACTTACTAGAGTCCCAGTATTCTAGGACTTTTTCAGTCTTTACCACTAATCTATCATATTCATATAAAAGTGAAAACATTAAAGGAGGAAGCGATATTTCACTTATGGTACTGCTGTTGTGCCCTGCCACCCTCGACGTTCCAGAAAAAATAACTTGTATATATCAAAAAACAACACTCGCTAACATGTTGAGAGGATCATCCACATCAGCTCAATCAATTCCGGAGGCTGTTTTGAGAGCACCACAAAAGTTACAACTATGAGTCTATGGACTTCATGCTTTGAATACTGGGTTATTAATAAAATGGACAAAAGAAATTCTCTGAAGTCCAAAATTTATCATAAGATCCAGTCAGTGATGGTTTGGAAAGCTGTCTTTTTAAAACACCTTACCCTTCACAAGAAATTATCCAGTCAAATGTGTTTCTGCCATTATGATATGTAAGCTTCATCAGACTATGCTGGGCTTTACACAAATAACTGCAGATTTCTTTATGAGGGGAAGGATCATGTACCCTTTACTCATAGAACATGAACACTTTCTGAAGGGATGTGCTGGGACATTAACGATGAATTCCTGGCATTGGTGAAGGAGGATGAGGACATCTTAGGTGCGGATGGATCACCCATGGGGACGCTGGAGTAACGAGAGGTTCGCCAGGATGCACTGCACCCATGGCTGTGGTGTCCATGGGTATCATGTGGGTGTAAGACTCGACTTGACTGATGTGATCCATTCCATGATGACAGTCGTATCGTCTGAGTCTTGCTGTTGGTTAAGGTTCGTGATTCTCCGTAGACACTGTTGTCACGACAGGCTCCAGACTCCAGTGCCGCATTCCTCCTCCTGTTATTGGAAAGGATACCCCAGCAGAACATCTTTAAGAACAGCTTCCGGAACTTCTGTCCAAAGATACAGTAGATGATGAAGTTGACGGATGAGTTGATGGTAACAAGGAGATTACTAGACATTGTCAGCTCTTCAATGGTGATGTTTAGGAGCTCCAAGACATTAATGATGAAGGCAAGGACATTGCAGATGAAGAAGACAGAAACGACAACTAGCAGCATCACTGCTAAACCAATCTCCTTCCTCTGAAGATGACTCAGCTGCTGATGTTCATGGTTTGCTGCCCGAACCTGCAATTTCAGTATTTTAATCTTTGGTATGTATGTTCTACTTAACATTTATCTAGCTTTTCAGCTAGTTATTTGATAACTCTAAATGAAGAGAACATTAAATGACATAAGAGATATCAGCGTTATATGTACTACATCAGTAAAGATTTCACCATTTGGCTCTTAAGCTGCCTCACAGAAGACCTAACCCAACACACACACACCTTACTGACTGGATTGAAATAAAGCTTCTGGTCTTAACACAGTATTACTGAAAATGATGCTTCAAACCACTTGCCTGACAAAACACAGTGTATTTTTGCAAAGAACTAGATTTCTAGTTCATGGAACAAGGACATGAATAACATGAACAAGTAAGATATACTTCACAGCTGGCCACCATACCATAGTCTGCCACGATGGCTTAACTCTAAAACTCATCTCTGTAAAGGGGTTCCTAAGGAGCAGTTCTTTCTCCAATTCACTTCAATCTTTTCCTACTTGACTTCCCATTACCTCCAGCAAACCTCAACATGAAGGTCCTCTGATATGCAGACGACCTCACAATTACATCACAACACCCCAATACTGCAGAAGCAGAAACAAATATGCAAATAAATTACACTACTGGAACAATGGCTCACCTGAGGCAGAATATCTGTATCTCCAGAGAAGTATTCAATCACTCTTTTAACCTCGCATGAACACGAATCCAATTTACACCTTCAAGTCACCTTAAATAGGCAATAACTCCAAAACAAAACACCATCCATTCTCAGGATCACATATGATGCACATGACATTCCCTTCCCATACCAAAATCAACATAAAGGCAATGCACAAACTAAATGCCCTCAAAAAACTAATTGGCACCAGGTTTGGACAAAAAAGAATCAATTGGCATCCTCTAAAGACAATCAATCTGCTCCACCCTAAACTGTGCTTCACCTGCCTATTCTTCCAATCCCCAAGAGCAAACAGAAAAAAAAGCTGCAAACCAAACAAAGCAAAGCACTCAGAACAATCATAAGCAGCCTAGCTCCCATTTACACTCAACATTTAACATTGTGAAACAAAGATCATCCCTTTGCAAATGTACTTCAAAATGATCAGCACTCAGTTCCATGCAACAGCACTAGAAAACTCTCTTACAAATCATTCCATAAGCAATCATCGGCCTCCAAGTAGAAACAAAAAGCTTATCCCCTGACTCGCTCTTCAAAAGCCTCTATTCACCGACCCCCCCTCCCCTCAACAAACATAAAACTAAGATTGTATACTTACTGAAACGACTTAAGCACTATACAAATGCCCTGCCAACTCGGTCTTAAACTTCATCCAACCAGATACAAGCCCAGCAGAAGCCACATTTCACAAAAAAATATGAATCACTTTCCCATCTACACTCTGATATCACCCATCCCTAAAACACTAAATAACCATTCAAGATATCCCATGAAACTTCATGCCCATGATGCAACTACCACAACAATGACACCATACACCTAACAACTCTATTACCCTGCACACACAACACTACACTATAATGTGTAGTGTAGTGTGTGTGCATCTATGTAGTTCTGTCCAGCTGATATGGCCAAGTGTAGGACACTGAAGATTTTAGGAAGGTTATGAGGGGGCAGAATGATATCAAATCTTTCTTGATTTATTTTCCAGTGCAGGACAGAGTGTGTATGCGCAACCCTTGAAAGATGAGAGGACTATTGCCATTAATGATAAGCAGTGAGGAAGGGGCATACCACATCCTAGAGAAGCTGGTTGAGTGGAACAAAGAGGTGCAAACTGAGAGTGTTGCTCTGAGTTGTAGCAGTACCATGGACCAGGCTACTACTCATGGGCAAAGGGCAAGATAGATGGTGATTGTGAGGAGGACTCAGATCATCTATAGCAGGGGAGATCAATATAACGGAGGCTGAGATAGATAGCTTTTCAGACCAGGAAGACAACATCAGTATATAGTTTACCGTCAACAACAACAGCTTTAGGATCTGAGAGACTTCATCAGGTAGAGAGGGTATACTGCTTGTATCATTCCTTTGTTTTGTTAGGTGTTATGTAAAATAAATAACACTTGTAAAAGCTGTACTCAGTAATTTCTCTGGTAAATAAATATCTTAAAAGACCAGAGTTATCCCTGACGCTGACTGAATGATAGTCCATTGCGTGTGGGCATCAGTGTCATGATTTCTTGCATCTTGTCTGTTGGCTGTTGCTGCTATGCTTGAAAGGCAAGTAGAACTGTATCTTTTGTGACAGTCTTCTGGATCTTTCTCAGACCCCTTTCTTTCTTGGGAAAGTTTGTTTATAAAGAGAAGGAGTGACAGCACTAGAGTCAGTTTTGCAGCCAGTGTCGGAGCATGCATGTCAAAGTAGTGTTAGATCAGTAAACAGTACAGTAGTAGTCAGTGCTTATCTCCAAAGGATATTGTGCATACTATCATTAAGAAAAGGCAGCGAATAATTTCTCTGCTGAATTGTGGCTGAATGTTTCTACTTTCTGTCAGTCTAATAAAGCTCAGTTTTATTATACAATGACTCAACATTGTACTGTTCACATCAATTCCTACACATATTTACTTCAACACCAAAGGCCTGCAGCCTAAGGTGAAAAAAAGTTACAATAACATATTACCTGGTGAAAGAGTAAAGAAAATGAAATGTTATTTAATGTATTCTTGAGCATAGCTGACAACTCACCTCTCTGTAGATGAAAAAATTGAAGATCATGAGGCTGAGGAATGGCACAAGGTACATGACGAGCAAGTACATCCACATGATGTAGATCTCTATGTAGTAGGGATCTTGCCGCAGCGCAGATGGCACCACGATCACACGAAACACCTCACCATCAACTTTACACTCCTGTGGTGGAAAGAGAGCATTTACAGTGTCTACAAAAAAACAATGCTCACCCTCCTCCTCATATAATTTTAAAGGTGATAGATACATGGTTAAGGTTTACTGTGGCCACAAGCATATAATACTCTCAGTGTGAAATCCTCATACATCTGGTCACTGAGACTAGTCTTTCTAGTGGTGCGAGCACCACCAACCTGTCTCAGTGTGCCTCAAGCTATTTTGGGGGAACGATGATCTTTCTTTCCTCTTCTTGGCTACCACTTCATTTTGGGAATTTTATTTCTAGGCGCTGTATTTCTTCTACCTGTACTTCAAGATGGTTGGCTCTTACCTTTCTAGGGAGGAGAAAGTAGTAATTCTCGTCTGGAAGCAAGAAAATGTAGATACGTGTGAGATTTCTAGGCGCACTGGGTGCTCAGAATGCAAGATCAGGAATCTGTTTCCAGCAACATCTCATCAATACCTTGTCCCATTTTGGGAATCATCACCCAATGAACCGAAAATATTCACATAGAACACTTAAGGAACCTTGTCAGTTCCATGCCCATATGTTTTCAGAAAGTAATAAAGGCCAAAATATTGAAGAAAAAGTAATAAAAATAAAGTGACTTTTTGAGAATGTATGAGGCGGTGGATAAGGTATTTTGTGGACACTGCAGTGTAGTGTACTCTATTCATAGTAGCTGGAAGGAGAGCAGTTGGCTTGCAGGGATTAGTGTGATGGGAGAAGGGTGGCCATTGAAATGATATACTTTTATTAGTTAAGTAAGTACGGTGGAAAAAGGTTACGTGGCTGGGAGCCCTGTATGTGCTAAGATGGCTAAATTATGCATAATAGGAGCTTGGCAGTTAGCTGGGGTGTCTATGACTGTGGGGTAAGTGTGGTAGGTGGAGGATGGTTAGTTAGTGTGTTGTAACTGATGTACACGGATAAAGTAAAAAGTAGAAAAAGTACTGATACACATGCTGTGCTTAACATTTTGAAACATTATGAAAAGTTTCGATATATATACCTAAATACTGTCAACTAATGGTATGCCTACTTTCCTTATTAGCAATAACACTACACAATATCGGGAAAGCTATCAGGTACAATTGGTAGGGTGAAGATGTTTCCCTTAATGACATTACCAGTTAAGTCTATACTTCTACCATCTGCTATCTGTTATGGTTAAAACTTTCTTGCATTAGTAAAATACACCTGCATATTATATATATGTGTAAAAAAGCAACACATGATCAAATTATAGTGGTTTAAAACAAAATATTTGGAAAATCTGGTTTTGTTCTACAGTTCACATTTCAAAACAAAAATATGAGTAATATATCAGCATGATTTTTTTTCCTTTGCATTTCATGGTCATATTTTTTTGTTCCACTCCCTATAAGTGCCCAGTGATAAATGGCTACAAAAGTCATATATAATTTTGAGTAAGATTCAGGTGGGCATGTCTTGAAGCTACAAGATTCGTATTTTGAATTCTGTGGTAAATGCCTGTGGTCAGTGTGGTGGGACATCATTCAGACAGGGTATTCTAATTATGGTAGTTGTATGAAGTATATGTGGTGGAGTACTCTGATTGTTTTACTTGGCTGGCATTAGTGTAAAAGGAGATCAGTTAGCTTGGGGTACTCTACCTTCAGCAGGGTTGTTTTCATGTGGCAGTTGTGAGGTCAATGTGAGAACAGCCATTTGAGCAATACACAGGAGTTAAATATTTGTAAGTATACCGTCTCTCAGAACAATCATTCATATCACTTTTAAATTGCTCCTTGCATCCACCGCTGTGCTCCTGTTCAGGCATTTTTACATCTTTTGTGACTTATTTTCTAATTAGATTCCTATTATGCCCTTTTGTTAAGCTAGCATTTCCCATTTTATAAAATTATTTTGTTTTTCATCATATCTATCCAAAGCATTGTACACTATTATAAAGTTTCTCCTTTTCCTTTCTTCTAATGGAAATCCATGACTACCAGCCTCTACCTATACCTTAATTCCCTTACATCTGGTATAGTTTTTGTTGCCCACCTCCGGAGCTTCTCCAAATCAATATGTGTCCCTTAAATGAGAAGATAAGACTGATGCTGCATAATTCATTATGAGTCATATATATTCGGAGGCAATTTTGATGCTGAGTGGTAGGCAATTAGCATCCTTCACAATATTCCTGATATCACATTTCTGTGGATGGGCTTGGTACTATATCAACCGTCAAATTTCTTTCATATGTTGATTCCTACATTTTTCCTGCAGGGTAGTTGTCATAAAAAAGTCTCCTTTTTCTCTGCCCTATCAGTATTACTTTACATTTGGTTGAGTTGATAATTATCAGCCCAGTGACAAACCACAGATAGTCTAGGTCTGTTTGGAAGTTCTCACAGCACTGTGTAAGTACCTACTTGTAATGTATGGGGAAGGAGTTTGAACTTATGGGACCCTGATTTCTTCAACTTTCTTTACTATTATCCAACCTTTTAAACATCTGTACACTATCCACATTATCTACATTCAAAGTATCAAAACTCAGTATATTTCATTCATCCACTACCCTTACACTACAAAATTACTTCTTTACAGTTATTCTAGTAAGTCTCTTAAATAATTTCATGTTTAAGCCTCCTGTCACTGTATCAAAAATTGCCCACTATCTATGGAAATCAATATGGGGAAACTTCATCAGGGCCATGGACCTTATATGGGTCAAGGACTTTTAGCAGTATTCTTATGTCTTTTCTAGCAATTTTAGTGTTTTCTAAGATCTTCCCATTCCACCTCACCTCTGGCTATAGTGTCTTTCATTGTGAAAACAATTTTTGAACCTATAATTCAGCTCAATACATATCTTTACATCATCCATTAGAACTCTTCCCCCTGAATTCCTTAGCCTACCTGATTACCTCTCTTTAACTGATATTTTTACTCCTGTTAAATTTATGGAAAAGTCTTAGATTATTATCTAACTTGCCCATAAATTCTTTTCAAGGCCTTTCTGCTTCTCCTTTCTGATCTTCCTTTTAAATGTACCTTTCAAGTGCTGGCTGGTTGTTGTGCCATAAATCTTTCCTCCCCCAGAGGCAGCGTCATCACTTGGTTTTTAATCTTAACCTCCACTCCTCCCCCTTCCATGGTGGGCAAATTTAAGATATCTAGCCTTCCCCTGTAACTCAGCTCTTTCAGTTCTGGTGCCATTTTTGTTGCCTTCATTTGCACTTTCTCTTCTTGCTTTTCTGTGCTTCTCTAAGTCCAGTGACCAAACTTGAGAGGCATACTCTAATTTTGACCTTTTGTAGGATATGAACAATATACTGAATATTTCCATATCCATAAAACTGAATACTATTCTACTATTTACTACCAGGCAGTTTGTTAACTTTACTCATCTCCTAATGAGGGACCATGGTGACAGTGTACGGGTGATGTCAACTCTGAAGTTCCTCTCATGCACCTACTCTCGCAGTTTATTTCTTGCTTGATAATACTGATTATCATGATTCTGAAGCCTTTTTTGACTTTGTCCTATTGTAATTTACTCAAGCTGGTTTTAATTAACCATGTACCAGACTGTATGAGGTGCAATGAAAGTAGGCAATCCGTCCTAACTTTACTTCAAAGTAGTAGCCTTTCACACGAGATGGGTGAGCATTACCTCTACCCCTATCTGACTTCCGCCTCCAACTACCCGGCGAGCGTTCCAAATTCCAACGCTGTAAGGTGCCGTCCGCCTAACTATCGTACTACACACTAAACCCTACACCCCCTGAGCCCTGACAAGATTTTGGTAACTAAATGTGACATTCTATTACAACAAAAACAAAACCAGAACGTAAAAACAAAACAAAAAAAAAAAAAAAAAATTAAAATCCGAGAAGGCATAAAGCAAATATACATAGAAATTACTGTTCAGCAACAGTACACTTCCTTTACGTGTAAGTGGAACAAAAATTGCATAATAACAATATTGTGTTCACAGAGGCCACCACAAACAATCTTTCAAGCGTGCGGGGCGGTGTCTCACAGTGAGGACGTCGCCACTTGAGGCTGAGTGTCACCACACCCTGGGGATCGGGGAAACCAGGAGGGCGTAGGTGACGTCGGTTTCGCAGACAGGCGGCCACTGCCGTCCAGCTTCATTAAGTACTGTCTACGCGGCTTCACCTCAACTATCACGCCCGACCTGTCCCACACCTTCGAAGCGACGCCCTGCAGGCAGACAGGGGTGCCCACGGACGGCTGGGGTAGCTTAGCGGCATTACCTGCTGGGCACTCTGCATGAGTGCCTGGCTTTCTGCTATGGCCCGCTCCCTGTTTCGCATCGGTTCTCCATCGTCGGTTTATCAGATAATGTTGCCGGGGCGCCGGAACACTATTTTCGCAACTGTCTTCTAGCTGCCAGCAATGCGGGTGACTTATCCCCCCTTCTTAGGGGGGTGTTGAGATATTGGAGCATAACCTGAGCAGTTTTGTTGTTGTGAAGGTTACCTCCAACACCCGTGCTGCCCAACACCCGTTTGCCTGCCTTTAACGCTGCTTCGGCGAATCCATTGGACTTGGGAAAGTGGGATAAGGACATGCCGGCATTGATTCTCCATTTTTGTAAAAGGCTTCTATCTCCTCGGTGTCCCCGTCCGAGGCGATTGTGCTCTCATCTCCTGAAGAAGGTGAGAAGCCTTGCGATAACTGCGCCTGAAGTGACACTTCCGGGGAGTTGTGCCTCTTCCAGCCATCCTATCAGCTTGTCTGCATAGGCTAGGTATGTGTGCCCGTCCAGCTGAAACACGTCTGTAACAGCCTGCTGGAACGGGAATTCAGGAGACGGTGCGAGGACTAGAGGCTCTAGGGGCTGGGACGGCGCGTCTCGCATTCAAGACAAGATGCTCGATGGTACTTCAGGTCCGCCTCCATCCCTGGCCAATTTACGGTCTGTCTGGCTCGGCGTGTCATCGAGTCAAGCCCCTTGTGTCCTGTGCGCAGATGGATTGCCACCCGTTGCCTTAGTGCCTCGGAAATAACTAGCCTGACGTGGGAGTCATCGTAGGTGTGTTACATGTTCTTCAACGACTGCGAGTCTATCCCTCACTTGATAGTAGGGCCGCAGGCACGCCATCTCTAGTCTCCTTCTCTCAGGCCAGTCCCCTGCCCTGACATTACAGAGCAGACGCTGGTAGGCCTGATCCCCTTCCGCCGCCTCCTACACCGTGTCGTAATCCAACACTTATCGCCGTCATCGAACGCTGTCCCGTGGTGGCCACCACAGCGCTGGCCAACTCCTCCTAGTTGGCTATGTCCTTCTGGTCTGGCATCATTGAGAGAATGGGGCAGCGTGAAAGCGTAGCCGCGCTGTCGGCCTTCCCGGAGACGTATTTGATAATGAAGGGATACTGAAGGGTCTTCTCTTTCAGACGGAGGAGCCGAGGGTTGAGCACATCCTTGAGTAATCAGTCTCCGAACAGCTTCACGAGCGGTTTATGATCTTTATCAGCAGGAGGTTAGGGCATCCCAGCAGAAAGAGCCGGGCCTTCACAACACAGCCAGTGCCTCTCCTTCCACTGCCGCGTAACCCGTCGTGCATGGTGAAGCTACGTATCGCAGCCAGCCTCTCCTCAGTGGGTGAATACTTCTCCCAAACCAGGCGAAACCCCACCAATTCTATCTCCCTCCACCAGAACTGGAACTTCGCTGGTTGTAGCGCGACGCCTTTGCTGGCGCAGGTCTCCAGGAAGTCGTACATATGCCAGAATGCCTGTTCCACACTTTCATCATACAGCGACACGTTATCGATGCACCTGTGTTTCCTTGGCACTCCCTATATGGCGTCGTCGAATTTTCGTGTGTATGCGTCTAGGGCGGTACAATGTCCCATAGGGGTGCACAAGCATCTGTACTTGCCCCAGCGGGTTATGGTGGTGAGGCGGCTGCTCTCTTCGTCTGGCCTCACCTGATGGAAGCATTAGTAGGCATCCGCCACTGACTTTAGCTGTACCGAGGGACTCCAGAGACCATGTCGACGGGCGCCTGTGTGTGGTGCGTCTCTCTGCGGCACCACCTGTTCAGCTGTTGGTGGTCCACAGTGCGCCGCGGCTGGCCGTTTTTCTTCGCAATCACCACCATGTGGGCGCACCATTCCACCGCTTCCCCGTCGGAACGGGAGTGATCACGTCCCTCTTCACATCCTCGTTAAGCCGGCGCTTAACATCAGCCTCCCAGTGCTTCGCGACCAATGCAGGCGTGTAGCAGGCGTTTGGCTGCGCCCCAGGGAGGAGGTGGATGTGGTGTGGTGGGCCCGTTCATGATAGGCAGAGGGGAGCGGGTAGTGTTGAACGTGGCATAACCACTCCTCCAGACGCGGCATGTTCTCCTCCATTGATTGAAGGGATAAACCTAGAGGTCTAGTGAGTATAAGCGTGTCCGGGGGCGTCGCGGCACCCCGCTGCCAACGACTGTGACGGGTTTAAGTAGCAGGAAGTAGTCAGGCACCTAATCCAACCCTTACACGCCGTCAGGGAGAGGAACACCTTCTTCGCTGACTCGACAACTCGGACCTCCTCCTCGATCGTCCTGCCGCGGACCTTGGTCCGGAAGCGGCAGCTGCCTAGGTACCTCATCCGTAAGTTGTCGATGCCTCTGATCTCGTTAGCCGTTGAGTCCAGTCTCGATGCCTGCACCAGAAGCATCCTCAGGAGCGACAGCTCCACCACCGACAATTGAGCGCCCATGTCCACCACGGCCTTGATGCAGTGCGACTACCCACCTTCACTCTCACGGTCTACAAGAGTGCTGCACCTGCCGATGCCACTGTTACGGCTCCTGACATAGGGGTCTCCTTACCCTTGCCACTCTTGCCTTGACAGCAACGTACCAGGTGGCCCATTTTCCCGCATTCTCTGCATTTCAGGTTTTTGGCGGTACAGCTCTCACCCTCGGTGTGCTCCCCTCACCTTCTGCAACTTTAACGTTTTTTTCCCGTTTCGGTAGGGTGGACGGAATGCGGAGCTTCTGGCTCATGCCCATGCATACGTCCGGTATGGATGAGTCCACCATCGTCCGTGTCCCAGCAGTATGAGGTGCCACACGCCGCCACTGAATGGGGTTCATGAGGCTCCGCACCATGTTTCGCACTTTCAAACGCAAGGCACTTGTTGTAAGGCATATCCTCCCTCAAATAACTCTTCTAGTTTTGGTACATGTCTCTTCTGAGGTCACTGTCCGTTAGGCCAACCATGGCTTTCCTCACTAGTATAAACTATGAGATGTCATACTCGCACTGCGGGCATACAAAGTTACAGTTTATGACCTCTGTCTGTGCACTGTGAAAATACTGTGCGATAAACACCCGGAGCTTGTCTGTGGTCGAAGAACCAGCCACAGGATACCCTAGTTTGTCTTCCTCGTGGCTAGCCTATCCACCGCCTGAAGCGACTCCTCCAAGCTGAGGCTATTCCACCTGGCTTCACTGAATTCAGCATCAACCGCACGCCGCAGGTCCTCTGAAAACAGCAGACGTACGTAGTGCACAGAATCGTTGTCTGACCACCTGTTAAGCTGTGCCCATGTGGTGACAGATCTCTTCCATGATCTGAACGCAGCTTTAAAGAGCCCAGGTTGAGTTGGAGAAGGACCTACCCAGCGGGGAAGTGAGGGTGTCCGCTGCTGTGGTTGCGCTGTGGGAGTTGGTGTAAGGCCCAAGGCGGCTTCCGACTCCTCCAAGAAGCTCGAAAGCTCATCGATGACCAAACGGTGACAATGCTGTCTCTTCCATGTTGATCTTACTAGTACTGGTAGAGCCGTATCGGACTCACTGCGCCATGTGCGAGGTGCAATTAAAGTAGGCAATCCGTACTTAACCTATCATGAAGTAGTATCTTTTCACAGGAGAAGGGGAGCCTGACTCCCGCCTCAACTGCCTGGCAACTGCAGAGATGCCAATTCAAATTTCAGATGGCGTTAAATCCGCACCCGAAAAGCGCTAAGTTAACTGAAATGACAGCGAAAAAATGCTCTTCGAATTATTTCTGCTCTTTGACGTGCTGAATTATTAATAACAGGTACGAATGACTACTTTAACACTAAAACACTCACCATTATTCCAGATCCGCTAATTCTCAAGCCACAATATCTTCGTCCTTGGTGTCCTGGGGTTGTGGTGGTCTATCTGAGGGTCCTGGTTGCGATGACTCGTATGCTTTCAATGATCCAGTGTTTTTCAGTACTTTCTTAGTTTATAATCATAAACGCAGTTTCCATTTCTTCTTAGTTCATACTTGTTAGTTAGTTTTGCATTCAAGCTTTTGATACTCAGTCTATTTCGAAGCTTTGACTTCACGATGTTCATATAACTAAAATTATGCTCTACATCAGCGTTGGAGTGAGGCAGTGTCAGAAAAGTCACGATAAATGTGAGAATTTCCTCGTCATCAGCAAACATCTTTGCTAATTCCAGTATTCCAGGTTTTATGGGTAGCAGGCATTCACTTGCACTCGGTGATGACAATGGACATTGTCTGGCAAACGTTGATGAAGCTGTTTCACCAACTCCACTATAAAATGTATGCATCTTCCTCGAATATCCTATTCATCAGGAAACTTACATTGTATCATCTTTTCAAACTCTTACCCCAAGGACGGATGTGGGTCTAAGTAGTCCTCAACTGGATCACCTTCCTTTGATTATCTACCTGGTATGAAGGACCTTAAAACTTATGGAATCAATAAGTTGAATAAGGTCACTTACCGGTTTGGTTGGGTCCCTTACCTCCGCTTCATATTTCTCATTTACACGCTGAACATTTCCAATAATATGCTTCAGGAATATCAGGAAGGCATAGTTAAACATGTCATAGAGGATCTGAGCTGTGTAAAACCTTTCATCATTTCTTGCATTTCAAAATGAGTCTTAACTTCAACCCACTGCTGCAGTATTCTTACATTTGCCAATTGACAGCCATCAAGTCTGGCTAAGCTGTATCAATTTCAATCGAGCTTGACCATCATTGATGAAAGAAAAGATCTTGTACCTTGCTTGGCGAACGGTAGAGTGGGAGAACCAATCATAGGTCTTTCTGTTCATAGAATCCAGGTACCTAGGGAGACACTCTGCTGCAGAATGAGACACAGTTAGCTGCCGAGAATGAAGCACACACTTGATCAGTGTCAGATGAGGAACTTTTAACTTGAGTTTAGCATACACCTGTCATCACACAAGCACTGTCGGTGCCTATTGCAACCAAGTTTTGTATTTCCAACCCATTATTTTTCAATGACTTCTTAATGGCATCACATATCCCATTACCATTCCAGTCAGTCAGGTCAACAAGGTCCAAGAAAGTCACTACAATCTTCTTTTCAGAACAGAATCGGATAGCGATCCTAATACTTTCGTTAATGTCATTACTTTCATCAGTTAAGAGGCTAAACTTCTGATTGTCTATATCGCTTTTCAAATCACTGTTAAAATGCGGGCTATCACATTGCACACAACTGCACTACACTTAGACCTTTTTAACTTGAAATTGTTGCATTTTTTACTGTCTGCAAATCGTGCTTTGCACATCTCATTGAGATGACCAACAACACGTAATGAACAGCTGAGATGATCAACAACACGTAATGAACAGTGTTCTGCAACGAATAACGATAAATTTCCTTCAGTCTCCCGTGCATCATCACTCAATTATTCAGACGGAATTGTGGTGTGTCTTTGAGTACTGAATGCCTCTTCAGCCTTCTTGCGTTCAGCTGTTTGGCTGTCTTTCAATGTTACTAAGTCTGAGAGACAATGGACAGTTGCAGTACCTGTAAAGACATTTTGTGTCATCCCCTTGTACTTTTCTAACCACTTTCTATATGTGGGGTCTTTCAACCACTCTCCTCTAAATTGTTAAGTATATTTATTACTCATTGTTGTGTTCGTTAAATGAAATGGCCTGCACACACACAACCAGCAATGTTACTGTCCTTCATAGCCCACGGATAGTTCTGTCACTAAGAGAGTCCAACCGAACCTAAACTGAACGGGGAACTTGAGGAGGGGAAACCCGCGGAATACACCTGAACTGAATCTGTTCAAATATTTTTCGAA
This sequence comes from Panulirus versicolor, assembly GCA_032361705.1. Lineage (NCBI taxonomy): Eukaryota > Metazoa > Arthropoda > Malacostraca > Decapoda > Palinuridae > Panulirus > Panulirus versicolor. Next base: position 1,176 of record JAUUDZ010459366.1, on the reverse strand, counting down.
TATGTTCATTTCGATGAAAATGAATTACGTGCAATATTTGTATTGTTTTCCTTGTTATTTTGATAGGTTTCGATTAAACTTCCTAAATCACATTAACATATTCAATGTTTGAATTTCCTCATATACTGAAATAACACTAAGTTTAGCGCTAAATAAAAAAAAAAAAAAAAAGCGCGGAAACGCGATAAGGCGCTAAACACGAAACTTACGCCCTAATCTCTATCAAAAGCGCTAAGTTGGCAACTTTGCGTCGGCGAGCGTTCCAAAGTTGTCAGGTGCCTTCCTCCCAGCTATCGTACGACACACTAAACTCTACACAGACTAAATTTGGAGTTTGTCAAGGTTCCTTTAGAAATTGCTGCAATTGCTTGCACGTGTCCTTTGTTTCTCTCTATTAAGATAATTTTCCATCCTCTGAAGGAGTCTTCCCTTATTCCTACCCGAAGATCCAGCTCCATAACCAGTTTCCGATACGGCAGAATGTCAAATGCTTTTTAACGGTCCAAATTCACACAATCCACCCTGCCTTCTTCTCTATCTACAACAGAACTTACTCTCTTATAGAAATGTAAAAGGTTCATTATAAATCATCTCTTTTTCTTGAAAACATGACTTTCACTTAGGTAGTTTCTTGTGAGAGAGAGAGAGAGAGAGAGAGAGAGAGAGAGAGAGAGAGAGAGAGAGAGAGAGAGAGAGATAGAGAAGGTTTTATAAAGGCCATATGTATTAATGCTGAAAAATGATCTTTTCCTTCAGGATGTAAGAAATCCATCAATAGGACCACTGTAAGACTGGAAACATTTTGTTAAGTATATTCATAATTTCTATAATCCTAAAGATCTAAACGAATGATATTTACAGGAACATAAATAATAGAAAGCAATAAGAAAATTAGGTAAGGCATCTGACCTGATAGGAGACTTCCCAAAACCTGGGCAGATTGTACAAGATGGAGAAGAACGCCACACACAAGACGTACACCTTGGCCCGTCCGTACGTACATAGCGAGCGTGCCCTGAGCGGTCGACACACTGCTATGTACCGCTCCACTGTCACCGTCACGGTCAAGTAGACAGACCCTGTCTGCGCTATGAGCGCCAGAGGAAAGACGAAGGGCGTGACTCTCTGGTAGACTCCCTGGCCATACCACTTCATCGTCTGTGTATATTCGCTGAT
>JAUUDZ010459356.1:0-11755 GCA_032361705.1 Panulirus versicolor | reverse complement strand
TACCTCTTATCAGTCACAAACCACTGGAGACTCTGCATTGGGCCTGATACTGTCAAGAGTATTTTTTCTTTTCTCCCCCCCAAAAAATGAGAGTTGGGAAGGAAAAGTTGGGAAAATAATTGAACCTCTGTTAATATCAACCTGAGACATTGAAATGTTCAAACCAATGTTCTTTCAGTTTTGGTTGGAAACCTTCAGATGTCCTAAACAGTTTGGGAAATAAGAAAAGTAAAAATATTTGAAACTGCATATAAAGATATTTAAAACTGCATATACACCACACCACAGTAATTAGCATTATCATCACCCAGCTTTTTGTGGCATTAGTTATTGTTTACCATATCCCATGTGCTTTCTGGTGCAGTGTTGTGTGCTGGTCTTGCACATTTGTGTATTCTGTGCACCTTTCATTACTGATGTGGACAGTGGCCCTTTCAAGCATTGTCAGTAATTGCATGACAGCCCCTTGGAGCTGTCAACATCTATCTCAAAATGCAAGAGGAACATCTTATGCTTCAAAAGAATGAGTTATGCAAGAAGCTGACTGAGAGCAAGTCCAAGAACCTCACCATCAGCATGACTATTTCAACATCATCAAGCAGCAGAAGATCAAGGCATTTAGTGGTGCTTATTTGCTTACATCTATTAGTATTTCCTCTATGTAAAATATTAACAAATGGGTAAAATATTGAAAGATGTGTGTGCACTGAAAAGTGACCAAAACTGTAAGTGTTGGTGGGTGGAACAAACATAGGTTCCAAGTAGTGTGTACTACCATTCTGCCAGTGTGTCAGTCTCACAGTTATCACCATTGTATGTGAATTGTGCTACTCATGCGATTTGGGTATTGCTAATGTGACTTTCCTGTACCCCACTGGATTTGTGTCTGTAAATATGGCATCCAAACATGCATCTCCCACCCCATAACAAGCAGTTCAATGGAAGAGAACCTCTCTGGCATTAGAAACGAAGCTAGAAATCTTTTAACCTGTTGATGCTGGTGAGGAAGTGCCAAGGCGGTAGAAAGTGCACCATAACTTCAGTGAGAGTTGGCAGATTGAGTAAGTGTAGGTCCTAGGTGGAACATGCCATGTTTCCACCAAAAGGTCAGTCTCACAGTTACCACCATTGTGTGCAGATCTGTTACTTGTGTGATTTGGGTTTACCTACTAATGTGATTTTCCTACAGCCCTCTGTAGTTGTGTTTTTCATATGGCATCCAAACACCCAACAACATCTTTTTCTACCCCAGAACCAGCAGTTTATCGGAGAACTTCTCTGACCTTAGAAACAAAGCTGCAAATCCTATGACAAGCTGATGCTGGTGAGGTTGCATTAGCACTTGGGTATGCTTAAAGCCTGGGTGACCTACAATCTGCAACATAAGAAGAATGCTGAGAAAATTTGAAGTGCTGTGGTCCACTTTACTCCACTGTCTGCCAAGGTAACCGCAAGGGTTAGAAATTCACTTATGGAGAAGATGGAGAAAATGCCCTCATTATACATAGAACATGACATGAAGAATAAAAGCAGCCTTAGTAACCTTCAGCTCAGGTCTAAAGCTCTCAAGATTCACAAGACTCTATATAAAGAAGAAATTGTAGCCAAATAACATGCAAAGGAGAATCAGACACTGCAAGCCACAAAGCTGCTGCATACATTTTATTTATGATTTATTTATTTGCTAAAAGCAATTCTCTGTGCAAGGTTTTCATAAAACATAACCCATGCATGAAGCAAAGGATGAGCAATTTTAAGATTATCTAGTATACTTAAATCAAATTACCAGAATTTTTATTTTCCAAAATAGCTGGTTCTCCAGGCATTTCAGATAACAGAAGTTTTACTGTGTATGGGAAGACCATATATTTTTTAACTTAACCTAACTGCTTATTCAGAATTTTGTGTATCTGATACCACTGTTTAGTATCAAAAGCATTCAATATAAACCTTACTTGACCTGATCACACATGCTTACAACAGATACCATGCACTGTATTTACTTCACGATCCTGTGATCTTGTACAGAACCAACGTCAATGTGTTTTTCCGGAGTTTTTTTATTGGGGTTATGTTGTAGGTCTTGCTGCTCCAGGTGAGATCTGTTTGAGTCTTTCTCACAGAACTTGCTTTAACTTTTTATACTCCAGTCTCTTCATGTAAAATTTTTATACTCCAGTCTCTTCATGTGATAGACCTCATTGAACTTAAGAGATCATTTCTTTATGAACTGAGCTTGTTCTGAGGGTTGTCAATACAGGTTGAGTATCCCTTATCTGAAATGCCTTGGACCCGAAGTGTTTCGGATTTTGAGATTTTTTGATTTTGGAATATTTGCATGTACATAATGAGATATCTTTTGGATGGGATCCAAGTTTAAATACAAAATCCATTTATGTTTCCTATACACCTTATACACATATCCTGAAGGTAATTTATACAATGTTTTGTAATTTTGCACATGAAAGAAAGTTTGTGTAACACTGAACCATCAAAAGGCTAAGGTGTCACAACCTCAGCCACCCATGCGAACAATCTGTGGTTGTTTGGCATCACCTGCATTTCTGACTCCACTTATCAGTAGCATATAAATGCAATAACACACATATTCGCAAAGTGTGAAATATCATTAATACAATGAAAAAATAATGTGTTCAGGGTAACTAAGCAGCACAGTAGCATCAGCAGAATACTGTATCAGCTGTTAAACAGTAACAATAACAAACAACTATAGGTTTTCAGTTTCCACCTACAATGCTGTGTTTTGGTTAAAAGATTACAGTACACTGTATTTTATTTTTGGGCTTTATTTGAGATATAAAAACAAATAAACTTTCAATTTATGATAATTACTGGTCATGTTACGTTCAAACATGGCATTTTAGCTGGAGATGAAATTCAGATTTCACATGAAAAAAATATTTTGCACTTACCAAAAAAAATCTTGATCTCTGCTTACAAAACAAGGTAAAAGCAGCAACAAATACTAAAACTACATATGGCTAGAGAAACTTGAAGGAGGAGGGTACATCATTGTGAGAAGGAACATCAGTTGAAGTTGAGGGATCAGGGAGTGGCTCCTCAAGGGATGAGGAGGCATTCTGCTGGATGGTTTTTTTAAATGTTTCCTCCAGAGTCTTCAGCCCCATTAATAAATGTTTTTGTTTTAGAAGTCTCTCTTTGATTTTAGACATGATTATTTGTTCTGTTGTGAATGCATGCTGCTGTAGTCCTTCAGCAAGTCCATCACACATTTTTACCGTATGGTAATATTATATACTTGTATGAGAGTGCATTTCATGAGCTTTTGTTTGAGATTTGATGTGTTTGTATCCCTACTTAGAGTTGACTATTAAGATCTACTTTTCTAAGGAAACTTTTAAGTTTGTTCATATTAGCTTAGATGGGAACATTTGAAGGTCCCTGATCTTTCACAGTCTGGTGTTCCTTAAAGCACAGGGATTGGGGAAGAATTATGGGTCTGACATCCACACAGTTTTGATTTGTATACCTTCAAGATTCAAGGCTTCTGTAACTTAACTAATGTTTTTATCCTTTCAGAATAAGGGATAAATAGCATAAAGATAAACTTATCCTTGTTATACCCAAGGAGGGGCTACTACCTTACTGCTATCAGGGATAAATGAGGACATTGGTTCGTTTATGTTTTAATCTTATTTTTTCATCTTTACATAAATATGGATTGATTGTCATTCTGCTTTTATTCCTTTATTAATAAAAAAAGTTCTTAAATATACTACCCATACTATAATAAGTTTGATTCTAATCTTATTTTTTTTTTTACTTTACATAAATATGGAATGATTGTCATTCTGTTTTTATTCGTTTATAGATAAAAAAGTTCTTAAATATACTTCCCTTACTATAATCAGTTTGATTCATTGTTAATTTTTTCATAATAGCAAAACTATAAGTCTGTAAAATCACCAGTACATGCTGACAATATTGCCACTACATTTGCTATAAAACTGTCTACTCCTTCATCTTGATCAACTTTTGATGCTGAAAGAGTCAGTCTACATGATCATTCCCTACACAGTCCAAAGACAGATCATCATCAAATAAATCAGGACAATCCTCTGCCTTGTCCTCTAATATAGTGAAAAGCCACTCAGTTTTCTTCCAAGAAAACTCATGAAAATGTGCTCTCATTTGCATAGCTAGAGGATGAAAGACTGCAGGGAGAAAGTATCATACACTACCACCTCAGCCATCATCCAGGCTTTGTCTGCAGCCTTGAAATTGTGGCATAAAACTTGATGCATTAATATCCATCCAGAGGCATCATTTAGCTCACATTAATCTGTCTGGAGGCATTGAGGGGTTAAAACAGTCATAGAACATTTCTTGGGAAGATCATCCCTTGTGTACAGGTAAGGTACTGAAAGATTTCAATAGAATCATTGAAGATTACAAATGAAAACTTTTGGTTGTTCTCCAATGCTCTTTTAAGACTTTTTCTGCAAGGAACATTTCATTTTTGATTCAGAAGGTGAGAATCTTTTTCTCAACCAGGGTTAACTGCTAGAACCCATGATGTAAGGGAAGTGGCTTCTACATGACTTTTATAAGGAATCTCTAATGAGACAAAATTAGTAAGTATATGGTTTGCAGTAAATGAATTTAGATGCTACCTCTATTTAGATCAGTTCAAACTCCTTTGTGCAGCAGTGATTACAGCACCTTTAGAAGAGGATGATATGGATTGGAAGCCAAACTTTCTTCTAGGATGAAGTTTTTTATTTTGTCCCATCTCCTTTCTAGTGTTCAAAGGATTCGGAGAAATATGGATTTTGAAATGTGAAAAGCTATTTTTCTACCAAAGCCACATCCTTAAAAGCATCCACTCTCTCTCTTTCCTTAGTCAATTTCACACAAAAAGGAAAGGCTTTCTCAACTCCTAATAGTTACAGGCATGAGGTGCAGACTCAAGTATATAGTGAGTGTTGTAGGTTAATGGCCAGGAAGTGCTTAACCTACTTCTCTGGACCAGTAACATCATCGGCCTGGATAAGATGTGTGGTTGTTAGGTCACCATAAGCCAGTCTCATAGATATTATTGTGGTTAAAAAGGATGTAATCAAGGTGGATATGCCCTTCTCATAAGATGAAAGTATTTTTCTGACCTTTTTGAGAAAAGATCTTTGAGATTCATAGGGCTCTGCCTCTGGTAAAGAAGGTACTTCATTATTTTTTTATGTCAACCAAATGCCTTAATCAAGGCTATCTTCAAAACCTATATCCTTATGTTGGTGATTGGCTAGGGGAAGTATATTAAATGCATAAGGTTTATGAGGTAATTAGCTAAAAGTTATGATGTATACTCCAGTAGAGAGAATCATAAGTTAGAAAGCAAATTTTTTAGTTATACAAGTCTAGACTAAAGGTGGGGACAACTAAAAGACAGTTTTCCTTATACTGTAAAGGACTCCATGAGAAAAGTAGAACCATGAAACTCGTGAGAGATAGACAAGGGTTTGTTTATTCAAAGGAGCTGGATGAATGTTAGCAAATTCCTTAGGAATTGGAAATTTTAAATAGAAAAGGAAAGATGATGCTACAATGGAGGAAAATTAGTTTTTAAGTATATGGTATTGTATAAAGTTATACAGCAGCAACAAATGGTCATTTCAATAGACAACATGTACCTTGCAGTACACACCAGAAATGTAGTTTTGCATGTTGATTTAGGATGTGTGAGTAATAGAACTTAAACTCAGCATTTTTTATAATAACCAAATTTCAGTGAAAAAAGCAGGTCTTTTGTGAAATTTTTCTTTATAAATGGGTTCTGAAATTTGAAAAAAACTTTCTTCCTGAAGGGAAATCCTGTAAGTAATGATTATGCGAGCAAATTCTATTCTGGAGCCAATTGTGCCCAAATTGCCCTTTTCTGGGACTCCCTGACTTTCCTTCTGTCACCAAATTAGGCTATTTTGCTCATGCCATTTGCTATATCAAGTACCATAGCACTCTCCCTCACCTCCAAGAATCCTCTAGGAAGCCTTGACCATGGTTGAAGGAGTCCCAGCACTTCATTTCAGTCACATGTAGAAAGTATTCCATGTTAGACATCATGGGCAGTATAAATGAGTAAAGGCTAGAGGCAAGGAGAAGGGAAGACAGGAAGGAATCGGAGCCAAATTTTTGTTCAGAGGACTCCTTTGCAAACTGAGAAAGTTTTTCAAATTTTAAAGCCCAATCTCTTCCTTAGCAGACTTTCTCATGTGAGCAAAGATGTTGAGAGTATACCCACATGAAGGATCAAGGGTGCCTAGTGATTTTAATTATCAGGGAGTCATGTTTAACAATGTTATTGGGAATCTGACTGGCTATCTCTCAGAGCAACATATTGTTTATTCAGGAGTTCCAGGCAGACACTGTGTCTTATTCAGGTATTGGCTGGACACACACCCCTAATACTGATCAACTCCAGAAGAGGGTTTCCGAGGTATGCAAAGTGAGGGGACAATTTCAGTATGCCAAGATCTTGGATGTTATGTGAGGGTTCATGATGACTTTTTTATATGCATATGAATGGTTTAATGGATGGGGAGATAAAGAGGTAAACACCAATTTAATCTTAGATACATCATGCATTTTCAGTTTTAAGAAACTGATGAGATATAGTTGATGGTGTGTGTGTCCATCTCTGCAGCTGGTGATAACAGTGTTCTTGTTGATGAAAGAAAGTAGGCCACCAATTAGGGTTCTTTAAAAGAACCCTTTAAGGAATCCATGGATGAAATTTCTGTTTCTTTGTCATTGGAAAGTGAAGACAGGAAACAGATACACAGTTCTAAAATTCCTTTCTCTGCATATGCCACCACAAAGTCCTGAAGGATCATACTGATTGGTATTATCTGGCTGTAGAGGCTGGTGTGGATTTTGAATTTTTTCTAGCTCTTCTTCAGATTTTTGCTTATATATATAACAGAAAAAAACTATATATAAAGACCCAAAGATTCAGTATTTTTGACTAGTTTCTATGAAGCAGGTGTTGGAGGTGACTTGGTAAAGGAATGGGTGACAGCCAAAGCTTAAGAAAAAAAAAGCATGGTTGGCTTTTCCATAAGAAAGCTACTAGTGACATAGAGCCCTGAAAATGAGTCAGTGTCGGAAGATCTGAGAACAGATGGTTGGTGGAAAGGAATATATTTGTTTTCATGGATTATCATTCCCTCTCTTTGTGTTTGCCTTCCAGTGGTGGGGTGATTTATTCAGGAAAAGACCAATGAATCGTCATAAAAATTGTTCTGCCTGAGGTGAGACCTTGTGATGGAAGAGTGTTTGATTGTGACAGCGTGTCTGCCCATTTGTTCTGTGTTTCTTCTTGGTATTTCTCTGTGATGCAATTCTGGGGCCCTAGGGATGATGAAGTTCATATTACCAGGAATGTCATGATATGAAAAAGATATCATATATTAGTAATACAAGAGGGGTAAGGGACTGCCTGGGAAGGGTTAACTGGACACAGATGGCTCCATTGTTGTGATGTGTGCTGTCAGTTCCTTAGCTCACATAAGAAAACCTGCTAATGAAGAAAGTACTGTGTTAGATTGCTCAACCCTTACACTAATGTAGAACCTGTAGTAGTTCCCCCAGAACTTGATGATCAGTGCCAACAGCCACTGGTCATATACATGTATGAAATGCTTATTCTAGACACATCTTTTAAACTCTGACTTTCATCATTCCTTCCATTTTCTAGCTTTATCTCCTCTGTATAGAAACAAGATTTTATTTGATGAAAGTTATTTACAGAAGTTATTATGGGTTGAAAATCTTATTAAGCTTATGGAAGATGTTGCTTGATATATGAAACGAAAGTAAAACTCATGCAATTTTTGAGAATGCTATCAATATTTCTGCTTTCTAATCTTATGTAACCTGTACAGATGGCAGTAATTCAGTTATCCAAGTCCAGTACCAATAATCTAGCTTTAAAGTATCCTGGACATCATATACTGAACATAATGTTTAGCAAAGGTTCTGCAGATGCCACCATGCCATAAATTCAGGAAAATATAACATGATCCACTTTACTTGTATTGCTTGTTACCTTCACTTTATCAGTAAAATATAGTGGTAGTTTCATCAGTAGAAATGTGATGAGTTATGTGGCAGATGTTTAAGGTATCAAAACAAATATGACTTCTCTGATTGTTTCAGTGACATTATAATCCATAGATTTTTTATGGTTTTAGAAATCTTTGAAAGATAATGATACTTTTCTTCTTTCAAATTTGCATATTTTAGAATGATTAAATGTTCTGATAGGTAAAAGCAATACTTAATATCAAAAGCAAGTCATTGTTTAGTGAGGAAAAAAGTTTTACAGTGTCAATGATACTTTATAGTTTTGGCAAAAATGTAATAAGCAGATACTTACCCCAAATTGCAGCCTTGAACATAAAACTTGGCAAAGTTCTGTCTGGCAAGTGCCACCCTATGAAATTTGAGATTAAGATGTTTGCAGATGGCCGCATAAATTCTCACATCTCATCCGCTTGAATTATTTTCCATAAACTACCAAATGAAATATCTGCTTTCTAGTAAAACCTTATTGGAGTATGAACTTAATGCTGTTCTCTGACTATTCATCTCATTCTTAACACAACTGACCTTTTTTCCCTTCCACTCATCACCCCAGCCTTCCTGAGGGGGCTGAAGGAGAGTAAGTAATATTTATGTGGCAAATGCTTGCTTGCATGAGTGCACCTTCTAGTGTTTTATAGAAATAGGCTATACTTTATTCAATTTATTTTAGTAAATGTTCATTAACATAAACAGTATCACTATTATTTATGCCAGTTCAAGTTGTATTCATGAGTACTCAAAACATATCAAAACAGTATTACAAAACTCAGTGATCAGAATATTCAGCAATTTCTAAGTGCAGTAAATTGATAGCTCATACCTACTGTGAAATACATACATTATATATACGGTATTTCTTTTCTTTCTCTTTTCATCAGTAGTTGATTTGGCATTGGCAATTATATTCCCCAATCATGAACATTTACGATTTGCTTTGTATAAATACACATATCCCCCAATATATATGTATTTTCCCCAGTGTACTTTTTTTTTTACATATACACTGTCTATGAAAAAGAAACAAGAAAATGTAGACATGAAAAATGAAACAAAAAATCCATAAACTCTTATGAAACAGGTGATTACTCTTGTGACTAATCACTCACTAGAGAGTAGTGGTATCCCTGAAGCTAGACAGTACAAAGCACATGACTATTCATTGGTGACAGAGCCTGCATTTGTACCATGCAACATTGCTTTTAGCCTCTTCAAACAACTTTTAGCTATGAGTGAAAAATGTTCAAGTGAGTCTTGTCCTTCTGGAAAGAAAAAAACAAAAAAAGAGTTAGATTTGATGAAAAATCAGATGTTATGATATGCCTAGATGCTACTTAATGTGAAGCTGATATCGGCAGAATTGGCTTGTTTGCTGCATCAGTAAGAACATTTCATGACAATGCAGTTAAAGTGAGATGGCATAATCAGAATGTGACACCTATAATTGTTATGGAGACATGGAATGAATGTCGAATGTCTAGATTCAAGATCAAAATCAACATAGCTTACCAGTATATAAAATGGTTATTCAGCAGTATGTTTAAAGTTTTTATACAGACCTTTGGAATAGAGAAGTGAGAGCTTCAAGGCTGACACTTTTTCATTTGATCACAGCAGAGGGTGGTTGTTTAGTGCTTGTTGGGTTATTTCAGTGTTTATGTGTCTTGTCACTATTATATTTGTTGTGGGTAGGGGGATCTGTGAATAGAGATTACTGAAATGCGAGGTAGGGGTAAGCTTTTTATTTCTGTCTGAGGACTGTTTCTTAGTTATAGAGGGGTTTGGGTGAGAGGGGTCTAGTGCTGTTACATTCAATTGGGTGCAAAGCATTTTGAAGTAGGTCTGTATTGGGAGGATTTTTGTTTCATTGTGAAGGAGCCAAGTGTCTGTGTTTGCTTGCCTTTGAGAGAGTGGAAGACCAGGCCAGTATGATTAAGTGTTGGTAAGAGAAGAAAACCACCTGTGGTATGGTAAATTGAGTGGAGGAGTACCTGAGGGAAAGAAATAGGGGAAGAATGCGTGGAATGGTTTCTGTGCAGGATGCATGCAAGGACAGGAATAGATGGAGGCTCCTTTGCCCTGTCCACCTGCATGATGGGAGTACCTGGAAGGAATGGGCATCAGAGATATAAACAGACAGAGAACAGGCATTAGTAAAGGGTGATTTAAATGCAAATGTGAATAATGTGGCAGTTGACGGTATAATTGGGGGCAAGGGATGTTCAGTAAAGTGGGAGAGATGTCTGATCATTACCTTATGGAGGCAAGGGTGAAGATATGTAAAGGCTTTGGGAAAGAAAACAATGGGTGAGAAGAGAGTGGTGAGAGTAAGTGAGCTTAGAAAAGACTTACATGAAAAAATACCATGAGAGATTGAGTGTAGAATGGCAAAAGATGAGAGTAAGTGAAGTTAGGGGATTGGATGAGGAATGGAGGATATTACAGACACAGTGCTGAGAGATACATGTGGCATGCATAAGGTAGGAGGTAGGCAGATTAGAAATGGTAATGAGTGGTGGAATGAGGAAGTGAAGTAGCCAGTGAAAGATAAAAGAGAGGTATATGGGCATTACTTACATGGAAGAAGTGTAAATGATTGGGAGAGACACAAGAGAAAGCAGCAGGAGGTCAAGAGGAAGGAGCAGGGGTTGAAAAGGAGGCCAAATGAGTATTAGGGTGATCAAGTATCAGTAGATTTTAGAGTATACAGTCTATTGGGATAAGAGAGCCCAGGAAGTGAGTTAGTTGTTGGTAGCCAATGATACAGCACTTGTGGCTGATTTAAGTGAGAAACTGCAGAAGTTGATGACTGAGTTCAGAAGGTGTGTGAAACGAGAAAGTTAAGAGTAAATGTGAATAAGAGCAAGGTTGTTAAGTTCAGCAGGGTTGAGGGACAAGTTAGGATGTAAGTTTGAACAGAGAAAAATTGGAGAAGGTGAAGTGTTTTAGATATCTGGGAGTGGACTTAGCAGTGAATGGAACCATGGTAGTTGAAGTGAGTCATAAGGTGGGGGAGGGGCCGAAGGTTCTGAGAGTGATGAAGAATGTGTGAAAAGGGAGACTGTTATCTCAGAGAGCAAAAATGGGTGTTTGAAGCAATGGTAGTTTCAACAATATTACATGGTTATGAGGCATGTGCTATAGATAGGGTTGTACGGAGGAGGGTGGATGTGTAGGAAATGAAACGTTGAGGACAGCATATGGTGTGAGGTGGTTTGATCAAGTAAGTAACAGAAGGGTAAGAGAGATGTGTGGTAATAAAAAGAGTGTGATTGAGAGAGCAGAAGAGAGTGTGTTGAAATGGTTTGGACATATAGAGAGAATGAGAAAGGAAAGATTGACAAAGAAGATATATATGTCAGAGATGGAGGGCACAAGGAGAAGCGGGAAACAAAATTGAAGGTGGAAAGATGGAGTGAGAAAGATATTGAGTGATACGGGCCTGAACATGCTGGAGGGTGAGAGGCATAGAAGGAATAAAGTAATTTGGAACGATGTGGGATACCGGGGTCAACGTGTTGTCAATGGACTGAACGAGGACATGTGAAATATCTGGGGTAAATCATGGAAAGGTCTGTTAGGTGTGGATAGGGAATTGTAATTTTGTTGATTTACACATGACAGCTAGAGAGTGAGT
>JAUUDZ010459345.1:0-12276 GCA_032361705.1 Panulirus versicolor | reverse complement strand
TTCAGAAAAGTATATATCCCAGTCATAAAGTACTGTCACTGTAATTCTATATTTTCCTTGCTTTCAATTTGCAATTTACAGCCAGAATTTGATACAGTATATGTATCTGCAGAGTAAAACTAAAGACATTTCAAAATGATAATTCTTTTAATGGAGTTATGTCACTTTGGTAAGTTACAGTTTACTGCTTGTTTTAATTGAATTATACTGATGAAAATATTATTTTGCTGTGTTCATTGTGTGTGTTATCCATTAACTTCCAACTTTGCATTTCCTCTTTTAATGTTTTCACGTCTTTATTTTCACACAAAACATACACTGTAGGGAAAATGAAGAGTGATTTTGACTGTTTTCTACATTTTTTAACTTCCCTTTTTAAATGTTAGTGGAAGGCATACCACCAAACGGTAAGGCTTACAAGGCTTTTTTAACAAATGCATGGGATGCAAAATGCTTACTGCAGTCAAATGAGGTTTCTAATATTAAATTGCCATATGCTAATATATCAAGAAGAGCCTCATCCATAGAAAACCCATCAGTCAAGACTCTAGCATTCTGTTGGTTAGTAGTTATTGTGATACACACAAGAAACCTTCCTGGATATCGCTGTCATATTCGCATGATAATCCTGATATGAAATATTTAGAAAAAAGTACTATTTTCACCATATTTCTTTATGATACACTGGAGTTGGGTTGTACAGTATTCTAACCCTTTTTTATGTAAGTGTTCTGATGTATGTCATTATGCATATTTTGTGAAGTATATATGGAATGAATAAAATGAAATTGCTATGTGATATATTGAGCATGGTGTAACACTAAAGAGTAAAAAATTCATGAAAGTCAAGTCTTTAGTGTAAAGATATAGTTTATTAATGCAATTGTATTTACAGCGTACGAGCATGTAAAGCTTCAAAGCTTCATCTAAAATATATATGAGAAAAACTTGTGTAAAACAATTCCAGTAAGAATGGTTATCAGTTACATTTTTCCTAATACATCAGGTCTATTCAAGTATATTGTAAAGTAACCTAGTTCCAGTGTAGAGTTGTTTGGCATGTTTTGGTAATTTTGTTTAAGGTTCAAAAATTATTTCTTATTGATATTAATATCCAGGGATACATTGGATGATATACATATTGTGTTACAAGATAGAGTAGGCAGTTGTTAATGCTTGTATTTTCATAATGTATGAAGCTGCACAGCTGCTAATCAGTAGTATTTCAGAATTCTTTTATTAGTAGTTTTACATCATGAGCTACTACTGTATCATGCATTTCGTAAAAAATTAAGATTTATGAATCTTTTTATTATTAAGTCTTGCTTTTAAACCGCTGATTTTCAAATGATGTCTGTTTGTAATGCTAATATTACATAGGAGACATAAAATGGTTATCATGTTTGAATATGTAATGGATGGTTATGTAGTAGGACATTAAACAAGAGATTTCAAGTAAAATACCAGTGGTATTATGGACAGGTTGAATATTTTGATGCATGCTCTGATGTACATGATGCCAGGTGATTATTTGATGCATGCTTTTAATTGGCTATAGTTTATGGTTTCCTACTTTATTAACATTGTGTACATAACTTTAAGGTTCATCATGATTAGGAAACAACCTGAATTATTTTGATTACGTGTTGTGAAAGTTCAGAAAAATACACTGGGTGTTTGTCATAAAAGTTCAGAATGTAATTTGAGGACATCAGTATCTTATGTAGCATATACTAATCATATTTACAGTATGATGGTCCTTGAGTCTTCAGATCCAATCATCACGACCAGTCCACATTTCAACACAGTCATCCTTTCTTTCCCTCTCCTGCAGAGTATTGACCAGGACTAGGCTTTCCCTTTTAGGCTCTCAGAATTATTGATTTTTTTTTTATTAAACATATGGACGTGGTATTCATATGATATCTCATATGGCCATTGATAACAAATACCTAAAACTGTAAGTCGAAGTTATGTAGGTATTATTTAGCAGTGGGGTACTTATGGTATAAATTAAATTTGATAAAAGTTTTCAAACAGTTATCATCCAGCCTTAGGGGTATCAGTTTTGAATTGAGGTGAACCATTTCTGAAATCCTGGTCATCTCTTTGCCTGTCACAAATATGATTTTTATCTATCTTTACAGCTTGTCTTTAACTTAGATATAAATTTTTTCCCTTACAGTAGAAGAGGGAAAATGAACTTAGTCCTAACAGTTGAAAACCAACTTTGTCTGCTCTCTCTGTATTGTGAATGATTAAGTTAGTTATGAAGGCGTGAGAAGTTTTTAATGCTTCAAGCTAGGATTAGGACTAATCACAAAAATGAATATACGCGTTTTGTTGGCAGGTGGCCATGAAGTAGAACAGCCTTGGAAACCAATCACTTCTCTAATTTATTGAGGAGTGAAGAATTATTTCAAAAGCCTCTAGCTAGAGGAGTCATCACTGAAATTAATGTTTTGTTGACAGACTAGCTATATAAGTCAGTCCTGGCCTGGGTATAGTCAGGTGGAAGCTAGATACTAATTGTAGAGCGCTCAGAAAAGATAGAAATGTTAAGAGTTATGAAAAGATTCTTTGAAGCCTGTGACCATTTTGCAGT
Source organism: Panulirus versicolor (assembly GCA_032361705.1). NCBI lineage: Eukaryota > Metazoa > Arthropoda > Malacostraca > Decapoda > Palinuridae > Panulirus > Panulirus versicolor. The sequence goes on along the minus strand of JAUUDZ010459345.1, from coordinate 9,671 downwards.
TTTTGTGGAGCTAAAGAACGGAGAAGTAGAGGTATGGTGTAAGGAGGAACAGAGAGGTAGAAGTGTTAGCAAGGGAGATAAATTAGAAAGAATGCAAGGAGTAATATCAAAGAAGGGTGACAGAAAGTTTAGATGAAAGTGTGGTAAATTTAAGGTAAATGCAAGGATGCAGTCATATGTGAATGAGGTATTTAAAATGTTTAGAGAAAGACTGTTAAAGGTTGTAGTGTTAGTTGCTGGATACAAGGTTGTGAGATGTAAGAGTACAGGTGGAAATATATGGTGGATGGGTAAGATTATAAATGCTGTGGAAGAGAAGAAAAAGGCACATAGTATATCGCTTGAAAGGAATGTACCTGTGAAAGTTCAGCAAAGGAGGGAAGAATAAAAGACTTGTAAGTGGAATGTTAAAAGGCTGATAATGGAAGAAAGAGTAGATGAAGATTTCAGAAGAATGTTAAAAGGCTGATAAAGGAAGAAAGTAAATAAAAATTGTGGAAGAAAGTTGAGTGAAAAAATTAACAAAAATAAGAAATTGTACTGGAAGGAGGTGAAAAAGGAAAGAGTGGAAATGTAAATGTGAGAAGTAAGAAAGAAGAAAGGGGAGTTGCTGAATCAAAAGGAGCACCTGGAGTGGATGAGATTAGGACTGAAATGTTGAAGAATGGAGGAAAAAGTGAGACACAGCAGATGCATTTGATATGGAATTCAGCATGGAAGCAAAAGGTTGTACCTGAGATTTGATGAAGCTATTACTGTTCCTTTACTCAAAGGGAAAGAAGCTAAGGATGTTATAGGGGAACAAGTCCGTTAAGTATACCTGGAAAAGTGTATGTAAGAGTGTTAATTGATAGAGTGATGGAAGTGACTTCACACGTAATAAGTGAGGACCAAGGGTGTTTAGGAAAGGTAGGGAATGTGTAGACCACATTTTTGGAGAAAATGACTGAGTAGAAAGACGGTGTAAAAGTATCTAGCTAGAAGTAAGAAGCTGTATGCAGCATTTATGGATCTGGAGGAATGTATGACAGTCGAATGGAATGCTTTATGGGATGTGTTAAGGATGTATGAGGAAGGGGGACTGCTGTTAGATGTGTAAAAGCCTTCTGTAGAGGAGCAAATGCATTTGTAAGTGTGGATGGAGAGTTGAGCAAAAGTTTCTATATACATGTGGGTGTGAGACAGGGTTATCTGACGTTACTGTAGCTATTCAACACATATGTGGATAAAGTGATAAGAGAAATGAAAGCAAAACTAGGGAAAAGGGGTGTGATAGAGTGTGGTGATGAGGTAAAGTGGTTAGTGACATGCCTGTTGCAGATGACTGTTGTTTGCTGAGAGTGAAGAGGAGATGCAGAAGGTTGTAAATGTGTTTTATGATGTGTGTAAGCACAGGCAATTGAAGATAAATACAAGTGAAAGTAAAGTAATGGTGTTTGAAAGGAACAGAGTAAAAGTATTGATTTTTAAAAGCCCTGTAGATTGAGAGAAGAAAGTGTACTAAGCTGTGTTACAGATATGGTGGGAGAAAGATTGGAAGAGGAATGGTGTTGGAGCCTGGTTGAGGATAGGGAGCTATGGTTTCAGTGCAGTGCACATGACAGCTAGAGAACTGATGTGAGTGGATGTGGCTTTTATTCGTCTTTTCCAGTTGATACCTCACTAACATGGGTTATGGCAATCAAGTATGAAAAAATATTGTTTTTATGTAATGTGTTTCCATATGTATTTTCATTATTATATTATTGAGAGATTGTAAGCTTTACCACAATGTGCTTTTCCTTGCACCTCAATTGTGATTGGACATGCAAGATCATTTCAGACATTTTAGCTACTGACCATTTGCCTGTTAAGAAACTTTCCTAATTGTCTCTTTCAGGAGTTGTGGTCACACAGAATATGGTATTTATTGATTATGAAATATAAGATGTATTGCCACTGTCCTTCTTAAACTATTCAGACAAAGCAATGTGTAACTCAGAAAGAGATTTTGTGAAATAACTTTACAAAAATAACATTCTTGTAAATGGGATACCAGTCAGCATTTTAAACTTTGCTGTTCTTCAGTCTCTTTTGTCTTACTACCTACTTTGTTCACACTTAGTTTGTGTAGGTTAGGGTATTGAGTCTTGAGGAAAAGACTTCCTAAATTTATTCCATTTATATACTTTTTTCTTTAATTTTGTTTTGAACTTGAAATGTTGAGATAGCATTATCAATGAATAACAGGTAAATATAGCTTTATCATGTTTACACATACTGTACCATTTAGTCTTCATAAACCAATTAGTTATACTGATTTTTATGGCAGTATGTTTGCTGCTGCATGCCAATTTGGGATGTAATGAAAATTATATAATAACTTGAAGGCATGGCATGAGGTATGCATTACAGCTTGCTTTTATCATTTAGCTTTTGCATGACAGTGCATGGTATCACTGATGCCCAGGTTAATCATGGCTTGGATCTTATACTTACATAATGAAACTTTTCTCATTACCATAGATTAGTTTTTGCTTCATCTTTTGGGTTTTATAATAGGATATGACATTGTAAACCAAATATATTACAGGTGACTTGTTTCTAAGGAGGGAGGAAGATACAACAGTTGTCAGTTGGAAATAGTGAAGTAATTTCATTTGCATACATTACTGAATAAATAAATGAAATTAATTGATAACATATTAAGTAGTTGCAGCAAGACCTCAAGGAATCTTATTGTAGTTTTAAGATTTTCTTTATCTTTAATAAACTCCTAATGTTACAGAACAGCAGTCACTGTATGTACACAGACACATACATACTATTACACTCAGACAATGCCATTAATTTGTGTAGCAAGTAAAAAGTTTATGGAAAGTAGTTAAAAATAGCTAATGATACTTTACACTTCCTTTTATGATGAAAAAAGACAAAATATTAACCATATAATATGGAAAAATCAGTGTTAGAAAAACTCAGCCAGATGTACTTTTGAAATAGAAAAGTTTAGGGAAAGGTAGTGGAAAATTGATGTTATTGATTTTTACCACAGAATACATTGGTATGAGGCACACTATATATTTTTCATAGAGGACGGAACAAAATAAGGAAATCTTATCTAACTTTAATAACAATCCCCTCAATACTGCATGCCATGATTTATGCAGGTTATTTGAATGCTTTGCAAACTAAGCTTGAATTGATTTAACAGTGTAGTGTTAAGAAGATATTAGTTTGGAAATAGGTTAAAGTTTTGATTGGTGGATCATCATTAGGGTATCATTTAATTCATTAACTCAGAATTACAAGGCAATGAAGAATACACGCAGATATTTATCAATAACAAAAAATTATGACTGCTTTAGTGAATCAAGAATCTCCTTCATTCCAAAATAACCAAGCTATTCAGGTTAGGATGGTCATTTTGCAGTCACTTATAGCTTCAGTAATATTGTAAAACCAAATAAGGCAACTTTGATAGATAATATGAAATGTATTATGACTTCAAAGCATATTTATATGAAGATAATAAAATAATAGCTAATCTTATATAAAGATATATCATAAATTGGTTATATGAATATTGTAATGTAGCTAATGTTAAATTCTCATAAATTGTAATGGTAATTTTATTTGTTCTATCTGTAATCCAAGGATTAATGTATTAATCTCTTTTGCTGGTAGTTTTCTGTTTAGAAATGTTACATATGGTGGAATATGTTGTATGTGTATTTTATGGTCACATTTGCTTCTGAATGAATAACAGATGCTTGGTAAGCAATATTTGCACTATTACACAGAACTGTTGATCATCCTTTACCTAGCAACATGTCACCTAAAACTACATGGATATCTTGCTTATCATGTTTAGGTGAGTTTGATTTCCAGGATTTATACAGTATTATATCATAAGACATGACTCTAATACAGATGTTGCACTAAACAAGATTTGATATATATATATATAGTATTCCCACATTTTTGGCATATCAACAAAAACAACATTTCAGTTCAAACAAATTTGTCTTGTTAACTTCTTCAATTGTCAAAAACTTTATCATGAAAATGTAGATGACATGTAACATATTGCTTTCCAGTTTTTATCTAAACCTACACTTATGCTGAATTTGCTTTTCATTACTATGAAGAGTTATATTTTTGATTGTTGATAAATCAAATTTCTCCAACAAGGTTTACCTTTATATGCCTATAATTATTATAGTACTGCATTATCATATATTCAAATCAGTCCATTCTGTATCCATTAATGTTGTCTGTTTACAACATTTGTTCAGTACTGGGATACTTTATACTGAAATGCAGGATATCATGTAGGAGAATGTGGGGTAATTCTGTTTGATTTGGAGAATATTGCTTAGTTGCACATTCCTTCAGAATATTCCTGATAGAATAAAAGTACAAAAGCCATCATTCTAGTGAAGGCATTTGTTGCTGAGTGGAATTACTTTACCCTCTCCTTCTTCAGTAGCTTGATAAGAATGATTAGTAGGTAAATGACATAGGACTCATGGAAAAAGACTAATATTTTCTAGGGCTAAGACAAGGGTCTCATTACAGGCTGGAAACCCCTTCTGTGTCAGATTGAAGAATGTGATGGAGATGGAACTAATGAAGCTGTGAAAGTGTGCTTAGATCATGCTGTCTGCCTTGGAGCCTGTCCAGATAACCCTCCCCCACTCTACTTATGCATTGATTGTGTTGAAGACATCAAGAGAGAGCATAGTTCTGTTGAATTTTTTGATATTCTTATGCCAATGACTCAAGTATCAGCTACTTGTGAGAACAAGGTATGTTTCATCATTCATGAGTTATTATTACACTTATGTACTGGAAAGATAGAACATTAGGACTAGTGAAAAGTAAGTGATGTATGTCCTCATTTAAGGGTGTGTGTGTAATTATATATGTGGGGAAGGAGTTTTACACTCCCGGGACCCCATCTCTTGAACCTTCTCTACTACCATGCAACTGTATAAATTTCCGTATGCTGTCTGCATTTCTTATTTACACATTCCATGTGTTCCTTTCCTCCACCACTCTTTTACTGTAAAATTACTTCTTTACATCTTTTTTGACAAGTTGCTTACTTAATTTCATGTTACATCCTGTGGTTGTCCTATCCTACATCTTTCAAAAAACTTTTTACTGCCTGCATCATTAGTTCTGCTTGAAGAATAAAAGGCTGTGCATATTTTGGGATGGCTACTGGATTAACTCAAACACTTGAATGTTGTGTGTTCTTTAAAACTATGGGACATGAACATCTAATAGGATATGTATTGTCCTAAGATTGTATGGATGTAGTTTCACCATTGTCATAATTATCCTTTCTGTGCAAATACATTAGAAAATATATTTTTTCATTAATTTCAGAATTGTCGATCTACTGAGAAGAATGCCATTGCCACATGTTTTAGCATGGAATGTGCGAGTTACAATAGTAACCGACCTATTCGATACTGTAGTCAGTGCAACAACATACGACACAACAACAGGCGTGGTACTGATCATGTTGTACATACCACAGTTAGATCTCCATGGACAATGGAACCACAAATGCAAAATTTTACTATTGAAGCAATCATCAGGTAAGTTTCATAAGTACTTCCATTATGACGTTGATATTTGTTAATGTTATATCAAATTTATCAGCTCTGTTTATTGCAGTAACTTGCACCGAATGAAGGAATTATAACAAGAATGATTTTATTTTTTGGCAGCCTACTAAATGAGGCTCAACCCTTTGGTGATAAAACTAAAAGTAAGGATCAGGAACGCCTTAATAGGGCTGGGCTTCTTGATGATACTGAGAAGGTTAGTTATACCTTAACTTTTGCTTTTATAAACTGTGCAAAAGTTTTGTTTTATATACTGAGCAAAAGTGTTTTATTTTTATATATACTGTGCAAAAGTGTTTTCTCTGATATTGTATAGAATTTGCTCTATTCCATGCATACTTCACACCCTCCTGCATGTTCAAACCCTGATGACTCAAAGCATATTTCACTTCATCATTCCATCTCATCACTGGGTTCCCCCTTCTTGTTTCCTGCACTTCTGACACATCCTCTCTTAGTTTCACCTCAACCACCCTCTCCATATGTCTAAACCATTTTAGCACACCATCTTTGGCTCTCTCTCAACCATATTTTTCTTACTACCACACTTATCTCTAACCCTATAATTTCTTAATCAATCAACCCTCCACCACTTACTGTCCTTAAATTATTTCATTTCCAACACATCCACCCTCTTCCATACCTTTTTATTTAGGGCCTATCCTTGCATCCATACAGCACCATTGGACCTAATATACCATTAAGCATACCCACCTTTGCCCTCGTTGATAGTGACCTTGTTTTCCATACACTCCTCAATATACCAAGAACCATAGACCCCTCACCCTCCCTATGGCTTAATTCAGCTCCCATGGTTTCATTTGCTGCCATGTCCACTACCAGGTACCTAAAACACTCTGCTTTCTTGTGGCTATCTCATATCGGACTCACACTCCAACCAACTAAAGTTTATTTCTTTAGATGCACAAACAGTTAGAGGTCACCTCAGCCTCCTTTTGGTTTGACTAGCTTTCAGTTAGATGTTATGAAATGTTTCTGCAGCTGTATGTCAACTACAGAAAATATCTAGGAAATATTTGAGATGTATTTTTTGTATGTAGTTCTAGATTCAAGGTATATTCAAAGATTTATAACAGCATACATTCTCTGAATTTTGAGTGTGTGTGTGTGTGCATGTGTTTATTATGAGTAACAAATGGGTTTGATGTGGTAGGGCTTGGCTGAAGGGCAGAAAAGCAAAAGGGAGTCTTGTAACCCCAGTGTCTGAATAGACATCTGAAGTATTGAGACTGACAAAACCATACTGCCTCAAAGTTTGAGTGACTGAATAAAAGAACTCATCATCCAATGAAGACATGACCACCTTTAACAATTGTCTCAGACAGGGAGGAGCCAATTAATGTAAAATTTTCTTTTAAAGGGATATTTCATTTTAGCTAATGATTCTGCCCCTGATCAGATTCTAGTTACAAAAACAGCTCTGTTATCATGATACTCAATTTATGCTATGTTGTATATTAATTCGTAGCTAATTGTGTGCATATTTTTTATAAGTAACTAGTTTGCCACATTCTCTTTTTTAGTACTGTAATAGTTCACTGCCATTTAAGTTTCAGGCAAATGCTGTGTTATATCTCTACTCATTGCCTCTCATTAATTTGTGAGAAATTCATCTCACAAATTAATAGGTTTTGTTGATACACTTTTTCTCTATGATTGACTTTTTTCTGTTCTCAGGTCTCTGTGCCATTCTATTTTTCTCCCATCTTCATCAGACAGTTCTCATACATTATGTATAATAATCTATCTATTTATTAGTCATGATAATATCAATTTCAATTCTATTGGGTAAATCAGATACATACAACCTCTGACATTACTCATTCTTATCTTCATCCCATGCCTTGTGTGATAAGTGAAACATCATCTATATGCTCTGCATGGCCATACCATCATTAAAGAGCTTTGTCCTCAATCTTTTTTGATAAGTTCTTCACACCACTTGTCATCCCCATTAAATTCATTGTTCCCTCTGTCTATTCACCTAATTTCAACCATGCCACACAAGTTACCCGTCTCTGCTGCTATTATTTCATACCTATCCTGACCTATATAAACTTGGGTTCATATCCATACATTAGAACTGGGGAAAAGTATTTCCTAATGCAAGCTCTGTGCATGCTCTACATCTAAATCTATCTCATTCACCACAGCTTTCAGTGGACTGCTGATATTGCTCTCATGCATGACTACTCTCTGCTTCAGCTTTCCCATTACAGTTTTGGTGAACCTTTAATCCCATATAGTCTAAGTTTATCTATAGCCTCCAGTTCTTCACCTTGACTGATATTTTCACCCTACCATGCTCTTATCTCATGTAATGACCCATCTATAAAAACAAAAAACTATGGTGACATCACACACCTTGATGCACTCTCACATTAATTTCCCACCACTCACCCAAGTTAGCACTTTCACACATAGACTACAGCATTCAGAAGTCTTCCAATCACCCCATGTAGAGTCAGAACTTCCTATTAAGCCTAACTATCATATACCTTTTCTAAATTCATAAATACTGCACAAGCTTTCTTCTTTTCCTTTAGAATTCTAGTGTCTACTTTCCTATGTATGAAAATCTGTATTTTCACTAAAAATTACTCTTAAACTTAAAATGTTTTGATAAGATGCTGGTGACATGCATGTACTCTGCATCAAATTGATTATAGTTTGGCTCTCTCATATTCAGTCCTCTTAAAACTACAATAACCTGATAAGTTTTTTCTTCTCTTGTACTTATCATCCTTATTCTGAATGTTCTTTCTTTCCTCTCCATTAACATTCTTTATTGCTTTCATTTTCCTCATGTTGAATGTTCCCAAACAGGCAGAAGGTTTATCCCCAGAGGAGGCCCGTCTATTGAGTCGATACGGTGTGTGGTTGATTGTTAGTCTATGTGCACCAACGACAGACACACCAGTGGAGATGTTAGGACGTATATTAGCTGGTCTATGTCACTGGTTCAATGCAACACAGTATCTACCTGATGGTTAGTGCTAGATTTATAAGATTTTGGGATTGTGACCAATGTGTTTTTCCCCTTAGTAGACTAGATATACATGCTCTAAGTAGATAACGTTTCCACTGGACTCTCAAAATGTCATGAAAGTATTTACTCTCAACCTATGGAAAAGGTGCCTTTGATTTAATGTTAAACTATCTTTGAGTGACTACATTTTTATATTTATTTGTTTGTTGAAAAATAGTCTATAGTCTTTAGCTACAACTTCTGATCCTTGATGAATTTTCAGATCCACAAGGAACAGCAATTGAGAGGCTTAAATCTGAATATATTCATAACTGGCTTCAAGAGGTTTGTAAGACTCATTTTGAGGTGTTCGTATCCTGCCTCTTGCCTCACCCAGTTGAATATGCACGAGTTGGAGGCCATTGGTAAGTGGTATCACTTTTCTTTCTTGGAATTTATGTCATTACAAAAGGGTACAGCACATTTTCTCAAAGTCAAGATTTTTAAGGATAAGCCTTTCATGATCTTAACGTTTTATAAATATTAATGTTATGATAATTAAAGGTTTTAGAAACACTGATGTATGATAATTTATGGTTTTAGAAACATGGATGTATGATAAATGGTACCTCCCACTTCCTACATAAAGCCATATCTATCTACCAAATAGATTTCTCACTTATGGACAGACCCTCCAAAAAATTTAGCGAATCCTCCATAAAATGTATGGTATCATTGGGTGCTTGTCCACAAGGCCAAACAGTAACCTCCTCGGATCCCAAGATGTCCCAAAACAGTACTGAGCCTCAACCATTCATTTTGATTGCTCTACAGGAGTGTGGATGAAGATTTTTTGTGTTTGATAAGTATTGCATTCATTTATTCGTGGTTTGCAAGACACAAATGGCAAACACTAAGCAGCTAATACTAATACTTTAGATTGATCCATTTTAGTATATATATATATATATATATATATACATTTCTTTCTTTCAAACTATTCGCCATTTCCCGTGTTAGCGAGGTAGCGTTAAGAACAGAGGACTGGGCCTTTGAGGGAA
>JAUUDZ010459334.1:0-12276 GCA_032361705.1 Panulirus versicolor | reverse complement strand
CCTCTACCACTTCTGAAACCACACTGCTCTTCCCCAATCTGATGCTCTGTACATTCCTTCACCCTCTCAATCAATACACTCCCATATAATTTCCCAGGAATACTCAACAAACTTATACCTTTGTAATTTGAGCACACTTGCTTTCCTTCACCCTTTCCTGGTGCTACCCAGCCCCACAGGAAACAGCATCACTACCCCCTGCTTCAGCAAGGTAGCACCAGGAAAACAGACAAAAAAGGCCACATTCTTTGACATTCAGTCTGTTCACTCAGGTTTTCACACCATAGCCCAACACCATTGTAATGGTGTGCAAAGAAGTATTGGAAAGCATTAAGATGCTAGAAAAGAGATTAACAGAAAACTAAGGAGTCTTGCCTCATTCAAGGTTTTTGGTTCTGATGACACTCGTTGAAGAAGTGTGCTTATACTTTTGAAATACTTTTCAAGACATTTCTTTAGAAAATCAGAGTGCCAAGGGAGTGGAAAAGGGCAAACATCTTACCTATCTATAAGAAAGGAGACTGGAAAGGCACTAAACTACAGACTAGTCTTCATGACAAGTGTAGTCTGTCAGCATCTGGAATAGATAATAAAATCAAAGTTTCTGGAATAGATAATTATAATCAGAAAGCAAATGGATGATCTTCTACTGAGGAGAAAATTATTTATGTGAAGGCAAAGATAGGCTTTTTTGATGGTATAGTAGTTCCAATGGTGTTTTATGAATGGAAGGCACAGGCTTAAGATAAAAAAGTATGGAAGAGAGAGGATTTACAGGTAATGAAATGTTTAAAGACAGTAAATAGTGTGTGGAGGGTTTATTACACAAGAAATGATAGGGTATGGAAGAGGTGCAGTCATTAGAAAACTTTATCTTTCTATCAAGGGATGGCCAAGACAAAAAAGTCTCCACTTATCCCTGTCCTTACCTGCTTCCCTTGCATACGCCATTCCATTGATTCTTCCACCATTTCTCTTTCTTCAGTATTCTTCCTCTTTATTTGCCCATGTCACTAGTGGTCTTCCTTTCACACCAACCTTTTTGATTGTACCATCATATGCTTTCCTTGTAAACTTCCAATCTTGCATTCTTTCTGTATGCCCAAACCACCTCAAAGTATTGTTTCACCCTTTCTGCCACTCCACAATTCATTCCCTTTGCATTCCCTGTCATACCACATCTCCCATACATCCCTTCCTTTGCATTCCCTGTCATACCACATCTCCCATACATCCCTTCATTTCTTTCTTCATTCCATCTAGGCAAGCCACATGCTCTTCTCAAAAAGCTCATTTCCATAGCCTGGGTTCTTGACCTCTGTGACTTATTCCATGTCCATGTTTTGGCTGCATAGGTCACTGTTGGAAGGACTATGCTGTCCCTTAATCCTCTCTTTACTTCCATACTTACACATCTACCCATCATTATTCTAGGATGAGACCCAGTGACTCTTCTACCTTATACTGCTCTCTCCCTTATCTCTCCTTTCATATCACCAAACTTACCCAAGCCAGCTCCCAGATACTTAAATTCTCTCACCTGTTCCGGCCTTTCTTCCCCCATATCCACAGCACAATTTAGTACACCTTCCTCTTTCCTGTATGATTTTACAAAATCTGTACTTTGTCTTTTTTCCTCACAGACCATTAATTTACTTTCATTTGTATTTATCTTCAGTCGCTCATGCTTACACACATCATAAAACACATTTGCAACCTTCTGCAACTCGTCTTCACTCTTAGCACACAACACAGTCTCATCTGCAAACAGGCTTGCCACTTGCCACCACACTCTTACACATGAATTTGCTCCTCTATAGAAGGCTTTCACACCATCCAACATGTGTCCCTCTACCACCATATATCCTTAACACATCCCCAAAAGCATTCCACGTGACTTTGTCATATGCTTTCTCCAGATCCATAAAAGCTGTGTACAACTACATACCTTTCGCTAAATACTTTTCCACAATCATCTTTACCACAAAAATTTGATCCTCACATCCCCTATCTTTCCTAAAAACCTCATGCTCTTCACTTACTCTGCATTCAGTCACTTTCATCACTCTGTCAGTGAACTTGCATACAATCTTCGTATACTTAACAGATTTACTCCCTGATAATTGCTTTATACATTCTTAGCACCATTTCTTTTGAATAAAGGGACAGTAATAGCTTTCTGAAACATAGTCCTCAAGCACCATCTTCTATTTTCATGCTAAATTACATATCAGATGCATCCACTCCATTAAACTTTCTTCTCCTTACTTCAGCATTTCAGCTGTAACCCCATCCACTTCAAGTGCCTTTCTAACCTTCAGCCTCATTCTTGCCATTCTTACCTCCTTTTTGCTATAGGCCTTTTCACTTTTATCTTCTTCCTTCCATCCTCCATACCCACACATATAACAACTGCTGCCTCCCTTTCTACCACATTCATTAGGGCCTCAGTTGTGCATGCTGTCTCATCTAACAAAAGAAAAGCAGTTCTTGCATGTACTGGCTGATAGTTTGCTTCTTAAACAATTCTCCTGATGTGTAGCTTAACCAATAGACTATGCACAATGTTGACCCCTAGATCTCTTTCACATGCAGATCATGAAATTTATTTCCTACTAGGTAATGATCACCCTGAAACCTTTCATGGATTAAATCTCATCATCTATTCATTAGACCAACTTTGGAGTTTGTCTAGGTCATCCTGCAAGCCTTTACAGTCATCATCATTCCTTGTTTCCCTCATTCTTGGCACCATCCAGAAACATGTCTAGATATGATTTGAGTCCATCAGGCAGGTCATTTATATACACCAAGAACAGCAATAGGCTCAAAATACACTAAGCCCTCTGGCATGCCATTTGTAACCCAAATCTTCCTTAAGGATGAACATCATATCTGTGTGTATTTTGGTCCCATCTATTAAGGTAGTGTTCTGTCCAAGCTTATCCCTCATTCCTACCCTGTCATACAAGTCTGGAAGATTGGTTTTTACACAACCTCCTCTCCCAAAAGCCATGTTGTCTGCCAGTTAAAATGTATCTCGTGCAAATAATCATTCATTGACTTTCTGGTCGTCATTTCTGATTGTACGAAACACATTTTTTGATGAGACTGGGCAATAGTTCAGCACAGTGTCCCGATTCCCATTTTTAGATATAGGCATAACATTTGCCCTTTTCCACATCTTTGGAGCCATACCTTCCACTAATGACTTCATGAACAGCATTTCAAGTTGTATGGCAAGTACTTCTGCATGTTCTTTCAATATGTATGGGGAGACATCATCAGGACTATGGGCTTTGTATGGGTTGTTTTTATAGCCTGATTTTGTAATTCTTGTCAGTTACTATACATTCCAAGACTTTATCCCTCTTCCTCCTTGGTAATGCTGGTGCATTATTGTCTTCTGCATTGAAAACGCTTTTGAACCGATCATTCTACTCCTTCCATACTTCCTTATCATCCCTAAGAATTCTTCCCTATGAGTCCCTTAGTCTGATTAGTTACTATCTCACTAAGGGTTTGCCCCTGATGAACTTATGTAAACACTTTAGATTGTCTTTTGCTTTTCCTACATTGATTTTTTTTAGATACATCAGCTCCTCCCTCCTTACTTTTGCATAATCATTCCTTGCTCTTGCTTTCCTGTAACTTTCATATTCTGGCTGACTGCAGTGTCTTATGTCCAGAGATGTGGCCTCCTCTGACAGGCTTGTGAGCTTACCAAGGATTAGTAATTTACTTCAGTTTCACATTACTCCATATGTTTTATACCTCCATTAGTGGGACTTGAATCACTATCTGCTGAATGCAAAGCAGGATTGCTACCACCTTGGAGAGTGGACTGTAAGAAAGGAACCAGCTATTTGATTAATTGAATATCCATTCATCTTATATATGGGCATTGTGGATCCCAAACACCAGTAACCAGCTGTAGAATTTTACCAGTCTTGACATGATCTCAGAAAAAGTGCATAAGAGCACTTTCATTACAGATTTTATTCCTTAGTGGGACTTCAACCATTGTGTTCTGAGCACCAGGTAAGGCTGCTGTCATCCGGGCCACCAGACTGAAGAAAGATGCCAGCTACTTGATTAACCAAATATCCATTCATCCAAATATATAGGCATTGTGTATCTCTTAGGCCAGTCTCCAAGTAACCAACTGTAGCTCTTTTACTGAGATGATTATAGACATAGAGTCTATACTTTCTTAGAACAAATGCATAACCATTTGCACTAAAACATGCTTTATACCTCCATCAAACCGCTACCTGCAGAGCATAAGGCATTGTGCTGTAAGAAGGGAACCAGCTTTTTTAAGCTGGATAGTTATTCATCCTCATCCCTGGGGATAGGGGAGAAAGAATACTTCTCACATATTCCCTGCCTGTCATAGAAGGCGACTAAAAGGGAAGGGACCGGGGGGCTGGAAATCCTCCCATCTCTTTTTTTTTTTCTTTTTTTTAATTTTCCAAAAGAAGGAACAGAGAAGGGGGCCAGGTGAGGATATTCCCTCAAAGGCCCAGTCCTCTGTTCTTAACGCTACCTCGCTAACATGGGAAATGGCAAATAGTATGAAAGAAAGAAGTTATTCATCCTATATGTAAGCAACATGGATCTCTCAGGCCAGTCTCCCCCAGGCACCACTAATCAGCTTCAGCTTTTTGAGAGACACTAAGGTTATACAATTGTAGAATGAGTGCATAACAGCACATACTTTACAAAATGCATTTTACACTTCTGTCCGTGGGATTCAGGTCACTGTCCGCTGAATGCAAGTCAGGGCTGCTGCCAACTGGACCACCAGGATAAAGGAAGGGCACCAGCGCTTCAAGTGATTGTATATCCATTTGTCTCACATACAGACATTGTGGATCTTTTGGGCCAGACCCCTAAGCACAAGTAACCAGCTTCAGCTTTTTTACAGAAATACTGACTGATGCATAGGTTATTAAGTTAGAATAAGTGCATAACTGCTCATTCATTAGAAAACATTATTTAAACTTTGCCAGTGGGATTCAAGTTAATTTCTGCTGAATGCAAGTCAGAGATGCTGCTGACTAGGTCTCTGTGTACATGAAAGGCACCAGCTATTCAACTGATCAGATATCCATTTGCCTTATATACTGGCATGGTGGTTCTTTTGGGCCAGTCCCCCAAGCACAAGTAACTAGTATAAGTTTTTTTTACCGAGACACACAGACACACAAGTTATATGATATAAGAACAAGTGTGAAGCAATGCATACTTTGCAGAATATATATTTTATACCTCCATCAGTCAGCTCAAATCACAATGTGCTGAATGCAAGGCAGGGCTGCTACGTACTTTGCCACTGAGCGATAAGAAAGGAACCAGCTATTTTAAGTGAATATCCATTCATTTTATAAATAGGCATCATTGGTCTCTTGGGCCAGTTCTCCCAGTCTGTCAAGAATCAGGTGTAGGATTTTTATCAAGACATTGACAAACACACATAGTAGGCAGTGGTCAGAGCATATCATAAGATTGGACAATCCAAAATGAGGCAGCAGGTTTTCTTCAGGTTCATAGTTATCAAGAAAGATTGCACTTAATGAAAATGAGCAAGGCTATAAGGAGAGGGTGGCAACCAGAAACTTGCCCATATTTGGACAGAGAAGAGCAAAGGGAAGCATAATTACGTTTTAGTTTGTCAGTTGATTTAATGCCTATATTGAATAGTTCTTTGAGGCAGGAAGGTACTAATTAGATTAAAGGTACAGAAAACAATGCTATAGAACCAGTAACAGGTCATGGATGAATGGAAAAAGCAAAGCAAAGGTAATGTAAATATACACAGCGTAAAGGAGTTCACGAAATTGAACAGAAAAGGTAGGTTGAGAGATGGGTTCTCATGATTGTATAATACCCTTCCCATATATGCACATAGGTGATCACCTGCAAGGTCATGCAGTGTCAAAGATATATTATTTTGTCTGACATCGCCAAAAGTGAACATTCATCATTTTCACATTTAGGTAATTATATGTGATAACCAGCACAGAAATTGAATTTCCAGTAAACTATTTCTTAAAACCCCTTTTCATGATAGCAAAATACCAGCTTCTGGTAGACTGATGATTTCTGATAAGGATTCTTAATCCTAACATCATACAATTTGCAAAGAAAGAATGATACCTGAGTTTTCTTCTTACATCATTGGTGATTATGCATGTAAGTTGTTACATCTGGCTGCATCTAAAAGATCTTTATCATATTGTAGCAGTATCAATAACTAATCCTATTATGAGGTAGCAATCATCTTACTTCAAGACTGTATTCTGTGCATTTTACTGTGACTCATTAAAGCCACTCCATGAATGACCTTAACACTGATAATTGTTTGGGATAGTAACAGTCACCTAATTTAGTAACTCATGCTTTGAATATTTTTCTGACTAATATTTTCTCTCTCTCTGATATGCAGTGAATCATGATTATCCTGTTTTACTCATTCGTTTATTGATGTGATATTAAGAGTTATAAAAACACTTTTAACCTCTTGAAGGATTTGATAACTCATAGAAATGGTGCTGTTTTCAGGACTTCAGACTGTCGATGTCCAAATCCGTCCTAGTCGCTCAAATGTTCGCATTGGTGATGATGTGCAGTTTACATGTGAAGTTGGAGGAGAGCCAGCTGCTGCTGTATCTTGGTCAAGATTGAACACAGGTCTCCCTCTCAATGCTCAGCCTCAGGGCAATATACTCAGGTTAAATAATGTACAGGCTGATAATGGTGGAGTATATCAGTGTACAGTCACGACAGCTAGTGGTGTTTCTGAAGGAAGCTACGCACTAGTCATCCAAGGTATGGTACTAAACTTTAACTTTACTTCTAAGACATTCACAAGCCATCTTACCTCCTTACCTTTAAGCTTAGAGCTAGAATATCCAGGTTCCTCTTCTGAAACATACTATTTATTTCTCCCTTCATCTCGTCCTGGTTACATCCATTCTCATGCCCCTTTTAGTTGCCTTCTGTGGTGTACAGGGAGTACTTAGGAAGTACAGTATTCTTTCTCCCCTCCTCCCATGATAACAAAATATTAATATTTGAGGTAAACTATAAAAATGGATCAAAGACTTTATTACTAACATAAAATTCAAAATGGCAAATTTAAACATCTGAAAAAAAAATGTCTTATCAGAAGTCGCATAAGATATGCTATTAGTTTCAGTACTGTTAGTAATAATTTCAAACATCAACAGTTAGTTAGGAGACATTATTTTATAGTCAGGTGTTTTATGGATAACACAAGTAAGTAAAACAGTGGTGTTCTAACTATGAGGGGTGGTGTTGTAATAACTGGTTTGTCTCAAACCAGATAGAATGCAAGGAGTATGAAAGAAGGGTGACAGAAAGTTCAAATGAAAGTACAGTAGATGTAGGATTGCAAGCATGTGTATTGAGGTGCTTGAAATGTTTAAAGAAAGACTGCTAAAGCTTATAGGATTAACAGTTGGATACAAGATTGTAAGGTATAAGAATAAAAGGGGAAATGTTTAGTGGATAGATGAGATTAGAAATGCTGTGGAAGAGAAGAAAAAGGTCCATGGTAGATGACTCAAAAGGAATGTACTAGTGAAAGCTCAGCAGAGACAGAGGGAAGAATATAAGATGTGTAAGCAGGGTGTTAAGAAGCTGATAGGGTAAAGCAAAGAAAGAGTAGATTAAGAGTTTGGAATAAAGTAGAGTGAAAAGTTTAGGGAAACTAAGAAATTGTACTGGAAGGAGGTGAAAAAGGAAAGAGGGGGACGTAAGAATGGAAATGTAAATATGAGAGGTAAGGAAGAGAAGTTGCAGGATTAAAAGGAAAAGAAGTAAAAGGAAGATGAAAAGAGTATTTTGAAGAACTGATGAATGTGGAAGGGGAGGTAGTTGATGTTACATGCCTGGGGATGGAGGACAAAAGGAAATGGATACAAGTTTTAGGGGCTGCAGCAAGAAGAGAGATAAAATGGGCAATAATGAGGTTGAAGGGAGGAAAGGCACCTGGAGTGGATGGGATTACAGCTGAAATATTGAAGTGTGGAGGATAAAGTGTTAGAGTGGATTCATTTGATATATATTTTAACTTGAAAGCAAGTTGTTTTTGAGAATTGTGTGAAAGCTATTATTGTTCCTGTATTCAGAGGAAAAGGTGTTAAGGATGGATGAAGCAGTTATAGGGGAAAGAGTCTTTTCAGTATAAAAGGAATAGTGTATTCGAGAGAGTTGGTTGATGTTGTAATGGAAGTGAGTGAATGCAGAATAAGTGAGGAGTTAAAGATTTTCAGGAAAGGTTGATTACTCAATAGGAATGTACCAGTGGAAGTTCAGCAAGGGAGGAGGGAGGAACACAAAATATATAAGCGGAATGTTAAGAAACTGATAAAGGAAAGCAAAGAAAGAATAGTTGAAGATTTTGAAAGAAAGTTGAGGGAAAAGTTTTGGGATAGTAAGAAACTATACTGGAAGGAGGTGAAAAAAGGAAAGAGTTGGATGTAAAAATGGAAATGGTGATGTGAGAAGTAAGAGAGGGGAATTGCTGAATCAGAAGGAGGAAGTGAAAGGAAGATGGAAGGAATATCTTTAAAAACTGATGAATGTGGGAGAAGGGGAGGCAGCAGTTATTATATGCATTGGTATGGAGGATGGAAGGAAGAGGAGACAAATGCAAAAGCCTATAGCAAAAAGGGAGGTAAGAAGGACAGTAATGGAGCTGAAGGTAGGAAAGGCACTTGAAGTGGATGGGATTATGGCTGAAATACAGAAGTCTGGAGGAGAAAGTGTTATAGAGTGGATGCATCTGTGTAATGTAGCATGGAAACAGAACATTGTGCCTGAGGATTGGGTTAAAGCTATTATTATTCCTTTATTCAAGGGAAAAGGTGCTAGGGATGTATGTAGCAATTATAGGAGAAAATGTCTGTTAAGTATACAAGGAAAAGTGTATGCAAGAATATTGAATGACAGTGATGGAAGTGACTGAATGCAAAATAAGCGAATAGCGAGAGGGTTTTAGAAAAGGTAGGGGATGTGGGGATCAGATTTTTGTGGTAAAGATGATCATGGAAAAGTATTTAGCTAAAGGTAAGAAGTTGTATGCAGCTTTTATGAATGTGGAGAAAGCATATGACAGAGTTGAGTAGAATGCTTTGTGAGATGTGTTAAGGATATATGTTATAGGGGGACAAATGCTGGATGGTGTAAAACCTTCTTGAGGAGCAAATGCGTGTGTAAGAATGGATGGAAAGCTGAGCTAAAGTTTTGGGATACATGTAGGAGTGAGGCATGGCTGTGTGATGTCAACGTGGCTTTTTGATATATATATGGATGGAGTAATAAGAGAGATGAAAGTAAAACTAGGGAAAAAATGTGCAGAGATGGAGTGTGGTAGTGAGATATGGTGGTTAGTGGGAAGCCTGTTTGCAGATGATACTGTGTTGTTGGCGGAGAGTGAAGAGGGGTTGCAGAAGGTTGTAAGTGTGTTTTATGATGTATGTAAGTGTAGGAGATTGAAGGTAAATGCAGATAAAAGTAAAATAATTGTGTCTGAAAAGAAATGGAATGAAAGTATAGATTTTGTAAAACCATATAAAGTGAAAGAAGAAAGTGTACTAAATCATGCTGTAGATATGGGGGGAAAATACTGGAAGAAGTGAGGGCGTTTAAGTATATGAGAGCTGTCTTGGGTAAGTGTGGTGATATGGATGGAGAGATGTGGGAGAAAGCAGCACAGGGTGGAAGAGTCACTGGGTTCCTTAATAGAATAATGAAGGGTAGAGGTGAAAGTATGAAAGTGAAGAGAGGATTAAGGGACAGCATAGTCCTCCCAACCCTCATCTGTGCAGTCGAAATATGAATGTGGAATGAGGCACAGAGGTCAAGAATCCAGACAGTAGAGTGAGCTATTTGAGAAGAGCACGTGGTGTGACTAGATGGAATGAAGAAAGAAATGAAAGGGTGTATGAGAGATGTGGAATGGCAAGGAATGCAAAGAAAGTGAATTGTGGAGTGGCAGAAAGGGTGAAACAATACTTTGAGGTGTTTTGGGCATGTGGAAAGAGTGCAAGACTGGGAGTCTACAAGGAGAGTGTATGATAGTACAATTAAAAGGGTTGATGTGAACGGAAGACCACCTATGACATGGGCAAATAGGGTGGAGGAATACTGGAGGGAGAAAAACAGAGGAAGAATGCATGGAATGGTGTATGCAAGTGAGGCATGTAAGTACAGGGAGAAGTGGAGACTCTTTTGCTATGGCCACCCCTTGATGGGTGTTCCTGGAGGGAATGGGTTTCAGAGATATAGTTGGATAGATAGTAAAGGATGTGTGGATGATATTGTTTTCCTACCCTAGCATATAAACACAGACATAATAGACTTAGGATATGTACTCTTCATGTGCACTCCATGCTTAAATTTTTCACATTCACTGGATTTTTTGTGCACTTCCAGTTTTTCTTCCTTATATGAATCAACAAACAACTTCTGCTTTCCATCTGCCTTCCGTAGTGAACTATACTACAGGATGTTAGGCTCGTCTATGACTTATTTCACCAATGTGCAAAATTATATTATATTGCAATCTCCCATTGCTTGCAAAAAATGGCTATTTTTATTCAGTCCCACTCTTGTCATCCTCCTCCAATACATATCATTGAAATGGTCCACCATTCTCTCCAGCTCTTCTTCTTTGATGAACATACTTTTTAATCTTTTCTTTGATTTTCTCTTTCTATGCCATACTGCTGTTACTGTGCACATCTCTCTTCTTCTTCATTGTAGATGTTATAGACTTTGATATAGCACCACTCGGTTTCCCAGTTTTGGAACCTTTTTCATTAAAATAGATGTTTTAGGCTTCGTAGTTTCTTTCTTTGGATTTTCTCCTATTTGCCATCATCTTGTCTTTAAGGACTTCTTTCACTGTGTAATCCCTGTAAAGTTCTAAGCACTCCCTTTCTTCAGATAGACGTTGGTAGGTAATGTTCTTCATTTCAAGGCTTTTTCTTGTGAAGAATAGATCCAACTTTGATGATACTTCTGCACCTATAACCTACATGATTTTTAATACTTTTTGGTATAAGATTTCTCTTTTGTGCAAACCAGAAACATTTGGATCTAAGGTGTTTCATACCATTTCCTTTTATAGAAGTCTCAGAGAATAATGATTCTATCACTGATTTGCATCACTTCCTGCACCATCCTGATTGTTCCTTCATTATTTTCTAAGAAAGTAATGTTTTGGTTTGTCCTTTCCTGAAGGATGATATATGATCTGGGTTTTTTCATAATCTAAGTCTTGGATAACAGTGTTGCCTGTTTTGTATAGTGAAAAGATATCCTGTGTCCAAAGATATAACTCACAAAAATGACTAATTTATTTCATTTTTGTGTTATGCTTCTTCTTATGACTGGATGTTATGGGTGAGTTATTTATATTCCTTTTCTGTATTTTATGATAAGATCAAAATTAATTAAAAAGCTAATCATATTGTCACTATTGGCACTACTATCATCATGCAAATTTTAGTCACCACCTACATGTTTTATAGCTGGTGAATTGCAAGAGGAATTCATTTGTACTTTGCAGGTATCATATCAACTGAAAATATTAACTTCGGCCAAAATACACGTTCAGTGAAAACACGGTCAGTAGTATTTGGATCAGGGGTAGTGATGGATTGTCGTGTATCACTTCCACCCCCAGTGTCATACACATGGACTAAACAAGGAGGAAAATTGCCAGCTAATGCAGTTGTTCAAGATGTAAGTTCCTCTCTCTTTATATATATATATATCTGATGATGATTAACTTGACTTCCTTTGTCTTGTACATTTTCTTTAAATATTCAAATATTTTTTTCTATACTTAATCACCGCCTCCCACATCAGCGAGGTAGCTCAAGGAAACAGACGAAGAATGGCCCAACCCACCCTCATACACATATATGTATACTAAAAAAATACTCATACACGCACATATACATACATATACATTTCAACATGTACATACACAGACACATACATATATTTACACATGTACACACTCATGTTTGTGGTTTTTGTGTATTCATTTATTATTTTTTTGTTATACTTAGTCACTGTCTCCCACATCATTGAGGTAGCTCCAGGAAACAGACAATAAAAAGAGTGTGGGTGAGAGAGCAGAAGAGGGTGTATTGAAATGGAGAGAATGAGTGAGGAAAGATTGACAAAGAGGATATGTGTGTCAGAGGTGGAGGGAACGAGGAGAAGTGGGAG